>JANCMA020107438.1:0-14832 GCA_024336925.2 Zoanthus solanderi
AGTAAATTTTTTTTGGACTCAAAAATGTAATTGTTAACTAAAACAAAATTGAATAAAAAATCAAAATATTAAAGGAAAAAATAAGGGACAAAATCAAGATCAAACAAGACGAAATAAAAAATTAACAACGACGCTAAAAAGAATTGAGGTATGGTGTTATTCTAAAACTAGAGATTTTACAAATAAGTATAATTCGTACTGAGTTACACATTAGTTATGAGGTTGGTTAACCACTCAGCAAGTCCGTTTCGCTCTTCTCAAGACGTAAATAGACGGAAAATAAATTCTCTTTCTCGCGTGGTCTGGGTAATTGAAAGAAACAAAATCGTGAGAGAAGTGCAACAGTGGATAACTGTAAAATTTAAAATTCTTGTCAGTGTAAAGCCAAAATAAACAAGAACATAAGTTTGCCTAGCAACGTATTTTGGATTAGCAGAGTAGACGAACTAAAAACTCTCGAGTTTGCCGTTATTTTTTGCTGATTGGTCTAGTTTGATCATGTCAACCAAGTCCTGCTCTTTCATTGGTCGACGGGTCAAAGAAACGAAAGTAGTGAAAATAGTTTTTGCAGCAGTCCTTTTGTCATATGAATGTTAATGAATGCACTTAATGTAATTACAAGTGAGTTGGTTAATGCTGTGTTTGTCATAACGTGACAACAATAGTATAACGTTAAGAACAAATTTATTACATTGAGGACCAAATGTTATTGCATTTAGGACTTTATTACATTTAGGCGCATTTATTACAATTAGGCCTTCTACATGGTCCTTTGAGGGACTGTAACAACACACTGTTTAATTTTAACTAGTACATGTTTAAGATTCTTGTGCCTCATTCTATCTGACTCCGTCTCTTGTAATATCTTCTTTAAGAAAAGCACACATTTGAATGGTACTGTAACAACGAGAAATCTTTTTTGTTTTTCACCAAATTTTAACTCTGAATATAAATAAAGAACAGAAACTCTTGTCTTGATCTATCTTGATGATTACAGAGAAACATATATTCATTTATTTAACACAATAATGGAGGTTTTAATAACCTAATTAAAACATCGCATGAAAACAAACCAAGTGAATTTACAACAATAACCCTTATTAATGTTATACTGAATGAAAGAGAATGAATGGTGGATATTTAAAGGCACTTATTTCACTTGAAGTTCATTATTTCTTGTTTATGTAAAAACTAACGGATGAGAATGCGGTTTTTTAGTAACTCATTTCTTTTATGGAGACAAATATAAAACACAGTTATCAGATCCTATAAAGTTTTAAGAAAATTAAAATTATTGAATTAAACTAACCAGTGCTTAAAAAACTCATAATCCAATCCCCAGCCAAGAATTAAAACAACATTACTCACCCCAATCGCAAAGTCGAAAATCTGGTAAGCCACCCCTCTCACCCCTCCCTTTATTTTTTGAGCGGACCCTAACAAAAACCAAGTAATATAAACTTAAAGAATTAATTACATTTTTTGTCGGCTTGAAAATCATAAATCTCATCATTTAGTCATTCGAAGCTGAAAACTTTAACTTTGTACCATTTGATTAAAATCCAGTTTAGTTCATGTTTCAAGTAACAGTTTATTTTTAAAATTTACCAATTAGTGACTGCTTGCTTTCCGGTCAGTGGTATTCCCTGACTTTTACAGCCCATGGCGAGATTCTCGCCGACTTTCCCTCGTTCATCTTGTGTGGAGTGGGTCAAAGATCGAGCTTTAGCAAGTTCTTTTGCGTAAGCCTTGGCTTGGTGAGATAAGTGTCTGTTAAGAAGCATAGCAGGGGCGTTGTGGATATGACGGAAATGATTGTGAGCCAGCAGAGCTTCTTTTTCAAATAGAACATCGCCTAAAAGATAATCGATAGATGCTGTTGAGCGGATAAAAAGATGAATTTCTAAAAGATTATTTTAAGATCCACTGCATTAACATTCCACTCACAAATATGCAGTACTTCTGAAGACATCTTGAAGCAAGATTCTTACATGCTGGAACTACTTTTCTGTTTTACTAAATTATTTCATTTTTGTATCACACATTAATAAGCAACCTTACTGTAAAAATTCCGCGTGTGTAAATGGTCAAAATCGATCTATCAATGTTTTTGTGGTTTGACCCGAGCTTAAAATTGGCAGAGTCTTCAATAAATTCAAACCTGTGGCAGTATGAATCAGCGAAAATACACACCCAAGTGATTTGAAGGGGTTTTGACGCAGGTCCTGAACTTTTTTTGCCATTAAAACAAGTTTGAAATTTGGGTTTCTTTTGCAACTTTGCAACATTTTTGTTAGGTTTTTCTATTGGTTGTTTTAAACTGGAATTCAACCCTTTGCCAGATTTACTGAATAGTGGATTTACAATCATTGAAATTAGTTTTGTTTTATGGTTGCGAACGCTTGGGAGCGAATATATGCAGATTCTTTATCTTTTTGACAAATGGCGGTGTTTACTTAATCGAAGACGACGACGTGTGACAACCTTCAAATACTGGTTGAGTTCTTCTACTCTTCATTAAAACATTGAGCTTACTTTCCACAGTTGAATTTTAAAACAACGTAATTTGTCAAATGTATTTTACGGGTTTAGCTTCAGCTTTTAACAAATTTTATTGAATGAATTCTTCGCTAATTGCACCTGTCCGAGTTAAATTTTAAAATTAGTCTATATTTTGATCTTTTTTCAAGTACAGTCTCGTACTCTTATTTAATCTATTTGAACCACGCCATTTAATAATGTACTTATTTAGTTTTTAGATGATTCTTATTTTTTCAAATTCTTACTTCAAGTTTGTTAAGTCCAGCATAGCAACTTGCAATGTAGTTAACTCAGATTGCGTATTAGCTTAAAAGCTTAGTGACTTTTAGTTCGTGCTTTGCTTCGTGCATTAATCCAAGTTCTCGTTCATTGTTCATCCAGCGCGTGGGTGTATTTGTAAACAAACCATGATCTGAAAGTCACTAAACCTTAAATAAACAATAGTTTCCGTTAAAGTTGTTTTTCCCATGACTTGCTAAATCCCGTAATTGTCTGATAAAAATTTATCTGACATGATAAACTTTCCAGTTTTTAAGATAGTCATCACTTAGTTTCTTGAATAATTAGTTTGAAAAATTGTAAAAATACATACTTTGTTCCAATTCATTACCGCTGTTGCTTTCATTCTCCATTCCTCCGCTCAAATGTCCTTCTATTCCGATACTTGCTGTGTCAGTACTTCCACCTTTCCCTCCAACACTACCATGGCCACTTCCACCTCCTTTGCTAGTTCCTGCTCCAGCACTTCCATCTGTCCCTCCTACGGTACCATTTCCACCAACACCTGTGCTTCCACTAGGTAATATTCCGGTGCATCCGCCCCATCTCTCTTGTGAACTTGTTTCACCTGGTTGATGATTTGTTGCAGCTTGAGAAATAGACGTTCCTGTGGTATGATAAGATGTAGAATGCAAAGAAGACCCGCCATTATTCACTCCAGTCCCATAATTACATCCTTCTGGTAAAGCAGAGAATCCTGTTTGTTCGTAGCTTGGAACTACTTGACTATTTGAAGCTCCAGTTCCATAACCCCAGCTACCTTGTGCGTTTGATGTTGCTGTCGATGTTGTTGTTGTTGACACAGATGAAGAACCTGTCCCGTGATTCCAATCATTTTGAGAGGTAGGCGAGCTGCCAGCCGCAAATGTCCATTCTTGATTGGCGGGAACTCCTGTTCCCTGTTCGTTGGAAATCCCTGTTCCATAGTTCATACCCGATTGAACATTAGAGAAACCCGTCCCATATTTCCATTGTTCTCCCTCGTGATTACACCAACCCTTTTTGCACAAGCGGCGCTTTCTTTTGGAAATTTGATCCAAAGTATCAGCGTGTCCTAGTCTAAGACGCTGTTTCATTTTATGAGCACCCACTAAATTGGTCTTTCCTTCTGTGACAATAGAGTTATTGGCCTTTGTTTCGTTAATAGGTTTGATGCGTAATAAAAGTAAATTTTCAAGAGGATGGCTATATTCTATATTTTTAATTGTACCATTTTCTCCTTCGACTGCTTTAGTTTGAGTTTTGTTTCCAGTTTCAAAGTGTCCCACGGATAATTTACTTTCTTTGGTACCAAATGGTAAGTTGGTTTTCAGATCCTGACTTTTCATTTGTCTGTGGCTCTTTAATGTAGAGAATGTTCTACCTTCGTTTGTAGCCTGTAAAAGTGATTTGTTTTGCCAACTTTCATTTTTATCAGCTTGTTCCTGTTTTCCAATGAAAAGTTTCGCTGCTTGTGGCATCTGTTCTCTTTGTTTTGCGATGGGCTTTCGTAAGCGTCCATACTCAACTTGCGAATGATTATTTAACTTATTTATAGTGGAATTGTCAGCTATAAAAATTTGAACGTTATTCTCTGCAGGCATCTTATCAAATCCTTGAATTACATGACTACCTTGAAAGTTGTACTCCGGGTTTACCGTTTTTACTTGTACTGGAGTTTTATGTAGATGTTTTTGTCCGCCAGCACTTGAACGGAAATGGTTTTGACCCTTGCCTCTTGTTTTCAAAAGAAAACGTTGTTTACTCCGAGTATCATTTTTTGCTTCTTCCACCACGTTTGTGTTTTGTTGCGTATGAGTATTTGTTGTTAAAAGGGTTTGCAGTTCCTTGTGTGGAAAAACATCTGCTTCTAAGGTAGAATTCAACTTTTTGGTATCGACTAATTGCTGTTGACGATTAGATTTTCCCTCAATTATTTGCATTTCCGTATTGGGAAAAGGCATTCCCTTTATTTTTGGACTCAACTGTTTGGCTTCGACCATTTGCTGCTCTTGAATACCTGTTAGTTCATTCCCTTGTGTCTTAATAATACCATTCTGTGGGGTTTTTTCACTTGCAGTTCCCTTATTTATCTCTTGCAGTTTTAAATTTTCCGTTTCTAGTCCTTTTTCCATATTTCTTTGCCCGTTGCTATGGGATTTGTTATTACCAACTATAACAGCCAGATTTCGGTCAACTTGATAGTCTATCACTTGCTTAGAATTTGACTCTTTGTTACCCGGATACCATTCTTTCCCTACTACTAATTTTGTGGTTTGCTTAACACGCTCTCCTAGTTTATTATTTTTATGACTGATTGAAGAATTACTCTTTTCAAAACCTACTTGTTCCTGGATTTTATTTTCTGTTTCAGTGGAACCTTGCCCTTTAAGGATGATTTGCTGTTGTGACTCAGCTGGTCTTTGAAGTTTCTCTTGCATTATTAGTGGCACTGTTCCATGAGTGTTATTGCTCCATTCTCCCTCTGTCTTTTGCTGAATTTTTTTTTCGTTATTTCTAAAACCTTTTTCTTGTTCTTTATAACTAGGTATCTGAAATCCCGGTTTTCCTCCTACTAGCAGTATTTCAGGCATTTTCCCAAGGCGTTCTAAATTTTTATGCGTAACTTCCGGTACCTTTTGCAATGGTTGCTTTATTATTTGAAACAGATTTACGTTTTTTGTTTTCACCATTGGAAACTGAAGATTCTTAAACTTACTTTCGTTTTGCATTTCTGTTCCCTGAATATCTGATAAACTTTTAGTTTGCTTTAAAAGTTGTCCATGAAAATTGTGTTCTTGCTTTTCTGGACTCTGTCGTTCTTTGCCATTTTCAATCCACCGAATTTTATTAGGTTTAAAGATATAACTAATATTTTTCTGTCGAACATGTTTAATTCCCTCCTCAGCATCTGGTATTTCTACAGGCTGACAAAGAATATTTCCTCCATCTTTAACGCAGTTACTTGTAGGCTCAGTTTGATTTAGCTGTTTGTTTTCTTGACTAAAAGCACCAACATTTCTTTGATTAACGGGGTTCTCTATTACGTTTTGCATTGTTCCTTTAATGCTTTCTTGTTCACCGAACAAACCTGCAGCAATCTTATGTTTTGTTTTATATTCCTTATTTGCCAACTGGATGTTTTGGTTTAATTTGTTGTTGTAAACTGTGTGTGCCACGTTACTTTGTTCTCTGTTCTGTGGAGTAGTAGTCTGTATGATTGCAAGCGACTGATTTCCCTTTGCCAATTCTACTAACTTTAAAGGTTTCCCATCCACATCTCCTGGTAACTGTTGAAATTTTCTTTGTATCTCTTGTTCTTGTCTTACATCCTGTATTATTCCCAATTTTTCTTTTTCTTGAACTGGATCATAATGGACCAGACTAAAATTTGGATTAAGGCCAACTGCTGGTACCAAATGATAACTTTGATGAGTAGACATTTGCCGAAACATTTGTGGTTGTTGGTTTGTTTCTTTGCTCTTGAAATCCTGAAGGCTTTCATTATGTTGTTGTCCTTCCAGAATATTTTCTATGCCATTGTCATAGCTATTAAAAACATGGGGTCTTATGTTATCCTCTTCACTTTGAGATATACCTTCTTTCCCCTCGTATAATATAGCAAGGTTTCTTTCAGTTCCTTGAACTCTTAGTATCGGTTCATATATCTGTTGATGTCCTTCATCACTGTAGTTTGCAGCTATTTTGATATTTTCTTTCTGTGCATGGTCTGCTTTTAAGTCGACCAACATTTCTTTTGCCACGTTATGTTGGTGTTGTCGCGATGTTTTATTTCCTTGACGTAATGTTTCTGGTAAATGGATATTTTCAACGTTGTTTTGCAACGGTTCATCTTCTGCATATTTTTCCTGTCTTATTTTTCTCTGTTTTTTTAAAGTAATCTGTTGCACTTGCGTAACGTTGGGCAGGGAAAAACTTGTATTTTTCCATGTTTGTATCGAAAAAGAATTCCCCAAACTAGGTCCAATTTCATTCTGTTTTAAATGAGAAGATATTAATGACGTACTTCTACCTTGTTCTCTTTTATGAGCTCCGCCAGAGGTATCTTGAGAATGAAGTTTTTTGAAATTGGATTTGTGCTTCCAGTGATGGTGTATCGTTTTTCTCCAATGTTCTCTTTGAATATATAATCCATGTTTTGCCCATACTAAAAAAAAATATCCGATCAATATACATAAACTGGTAAAGTTGGTATTGTAATTGATGCTGCAGCTGGTATTGATACTGCTAGTGGTATTGGGACAGGTATTAATAACATTAATGGTATTGATACTGGTACTACTATTAATAGTGGTACTGCTATTGATACTGGTACTGATACTGGTATTACACTTAATACTGGTACTGCTATTGATATTGTTACTGGTATCGATACAGGTACTGGTTTTGATACTGGTACTGGTACCAATACTGGTACTGCTATTGATACTGCTAGTGATATTGGGACTTTAACTGATAGCAGTACTGATATTGATACTGGTGCTGCTATTGTTACGAGGACTGGTATAATTACTGGCACTTGTAATTCAATGGCGTGGTCAGGATCTGAAAGTTTTATAGGTCCAGAGATAAACCCATTGGAATATCCCCCATCCACCCAGGATAGCGTGTAAAACTAGTGTTTCTGAAATTATAGTTCTAGAAGTTTGAGATATTGCACTTTATAGGGAGACTAAGTTGTCAAGTATAGATAGTTCAAACCTGCTAGTAGTGCTAGTAGCTAGCCCCTCCAATCTACCATAAATAATATCAAGGCTTATAAAGGTCTGCCCCCTTCTTCTGTCTTAGTTCAATATTTAACTCCATATTTTTCACTTAAATGTTTTTTGAGAAAAAAATTAGGCCCGGGTCTACAAGTTTAATGGCTGGCTACCCCACTGGGTATCGATACCGGTACTGGTATCAATATTGGCACTTGTAATGACACTGGTACTAATCATGATACTGGTATTAATACTGGCACTTGTAATGACACTGGTACTAATCATGATACTGGTATTAATACTGGCACTTGTAATGACATTGGTACTGAAGAAGGTAACAATGCTGCTACTTTTATTGATACTGATGTAACTGATAATCTGTTAGCGTTATTGTACTGATAACGGTACAGGTTGATATTGATGCTTTTACTGATGATTCTAGTGGTGTAGCTTCAACTGATACTTGTACGGACACCAATTATGTATTAGTACTTATACAGTGGCATTTAACTCATATATTGGTGTCGTCAGTATTGCTGGTACTGTTACTGATACTAATACTAGCATAAATATTAGTACAGATTCTGATAGTTATTGTTTAATTTACACTAATATTGGTACTGATAGCAAAATGATAGTTAGGATACTGTAAAACCTCGAAAAGAAGCCCGTCAGGTAAAGAACCCACCTTCCCTTTAGTTTGCAAAAATAATCTCGAAAAAAAGCCCAGTGAGTCTTTTCGAGACAGTAGGTGTTAACTGAAAAAAGCAACACAAAAACAGAAACGGACAATGGTTTTCATCAGTTAATACCCGCGGCAAAATCTTTAGAAACCGTTTTTGTGTCCCGTTGTCGCAAAAAGCTTTTCTGTATTTTTTGCAGAAGTTGTCAATGAAATGGCAACTCTTTTTACATGTTTACATGTCGAACAAATATTAGGCAATTTACATTCCATTTTCAAGGACCTAAAATTTTAAATTCATTAGAACATAGTAGTGTGGGTCAGTTGCTACTTAAACTTATTGAAGATGGCAGCCGCATAATTCAAAGGAGCTATGTCACGACATGCGCATCTCCAGGATTTTTGCCTCCTCAGTTAATTTTCTCAACTGTCCACCATATTTAATTTAGGAAAACAGGCTTATATTTGGCAGCAAACTTCTATTTATAGTCCATTTTTTCCGAATTTTTGTTCGTATACTTTAGTATTTTCTTCGTCCAGCTTCACTTTAGCTATAAACGCGATTTCATGATCTCGGACAAGGCAACAGAGTCTGTCGTGCTAAGTTTCTTTCCCTAATGTTGCTTTTATGCATTCGTGCTTTTTATCCACATACTGCAGGCGCGGATTCACACCGGTTTTCACCGTTTTACGGAAATCAGTCAGAATTTTCATAATAATAATAATAATAATAAAAAAAGATATGTATGTATTTTTAATAAAAGCAAAATGTAGGCTGTCTGACTGACTCAAAAAGCCAGAAAAGGGCACTTTAGTTAGTTAAAATTGAAAAGATTTCCCGGCGAAGCATGTCCCCGGACCCCCCTAGGAGCTTGCGCCTTCGGCGCTCGTTTTGCAGTAAATCGGTCAACATTTTTCCTAGATCCGCGCCTGAAGTCAGTGGATGGTCAAAAGCTGCAAAGACAAATATTACCGTGACCTTTTGGAAGAGAATGTAAATACACCCGACAAATTTTGGTCGGCTATCAAAAAGCTATCCTACGAAGTCTGCAAAGGAGCCAGGAGCAGCTTTTATCATCAATAAGGAAAAAGTTACCGACAAAGGAGTTAATGCTAACTCGTTTTGGAAATTCTTTTTAAATGTTGCAAACATTGGGTTTCATCCTGGTAAAAAAATCCTAGTATTGGCCTCTTCCTTCCTACTCCGAAGGGGATAGCAATAGCTGCCAAATTTGTCAACTATTATCAGAAGACACCTAGCCTGTTCCAGTCTCTCGGTCAGTGGGAACAATCGAAAAGTGGGGGTGGCAAGGGCAGGGTCCACTGACCGAGAGCCTGGAACAGGCTAGAAGACACCTTATGTATTATCATTATTAATTTAGTAATAAATATTTAAACAGTCTGTAGTGGCTGGACGGACATGAATCCCAAGAAACAAAGCTCGAATTTGATGAGAGCCTTTTTGGCTTTTATGATAGTTGGATGCAAAATCCTCGTGTGTAGACACGGGCACAATAGAGACAAAGCTCACTAAGATAAAATCTCCACAATAAAGCACATACTTTAAGCTCATAAGGGTAGGGAATTATTCTGATCTTGTTATTTTAATCAGAATAATTCCTCTACCCTTTAAAACTAAGTTAAAAGAGGAAAAGCCAGCCCTTATAACTCAGAAGTGTGTCACTAATTTAAATAACTCTGAGAGAATTTATAATGACTTGTACCAACATTCCTTTATTTAGCCTGAAGATGAAGCGATACGATGACGCTTCGAAACGTTGCAACCTCAATTTTTTTTTTATTAAAGTATATTTCAAGAAGTTTATGTATTCAAAATGTAAATGTGTGAGAAATTATCTTTCCATGAAAAAGATTAATAGTTTTTTTCTGAATTTAATACGTATGGTAAAGTCAAAAACAATAAACTTGCTTTTGAAAGTATCAGAATATAAAAACTTTATACCATTTTTCCACTCTTGCCATCTTGCTCAACATGACATAGAACACAGGAAGTTCTGTACCAGGGAAAGGGGCTGTGTCAGCAAATTTTATGCCTTTAAATTAACTGAGAGTGGGTCATGTCATTTCACTTTGTCATTTTTACTTTCTCTTTGGCCCGTACCACTCATACTTATTAAACAAACCTTTAGAGAAGTTTTTACAAAATTACCTATTTTAAAGGTAAAGTTGCAGCTGACCAATGGTATTATTTTTAAGTTCTGACAAAAGGTTTCAAAATTTTTCAAACTTGAACCTTGCAATGTATTTTTGATCCACGTTATCTGATTTTTATATTGGAGAGATTGCTGCCAAAGAGAGGTAAAGCTGGCCACCCCAATTTATGAGAATAAACCCAGATCAAAATGGATTGATGATAATGATATACAGAGACATTGCTTTCCATATGTGTCTAATTTTGTAGCAGTGAGTTATAGTTTGGACTTTCTCATTTGCATAAAATCTTGTGCAACAATCTCTATTGTTAAAAATTCTACGACCTGCTTTGCATAGTTGGTTTGTTCAAGTGTCTCGATCTGCATTGTTTACCAGTTTAGGGAACAGTTTAGGGAAAATTGTTCTCCAATTACGTTTTCCTGTATAAGCAATGTAGAGTTTGACTCTTTGATTGTTTTACAAAACTGGTTTTATTGTTTGCTTTTATTATGAATGCATGGTTTGTTTGAAAATATAAAAAACTGAGGAAAGCATTGGTAAAACTGCAATAACACACTCTGCAGGTTGGCAAGCAATCTTGAGTTGATCAAGTTACTTGTGGAGGAAGCCAGTTATTCTCTGAATTGTAGTTCTACTTGCATGCAGTATCACTGAGCCATCTCATTTAGACTTTTGATTAAGTACACAATATTTTTAAAGCATACTGGTATATTGTAAGGGGTTAGAAACAGATTATAACAAGACAATTTTAAAAAATATCATAAGGTTTATTGTTTTTAGTAACATGTGTGAAAAATATACTGTCTCTGATTGCATAACTTTGTTTACAAGTAAAAATAGTTGCCTGCAGAAGTCTAATTTAAAGTAAAGCAGTTAAAATGAAAGTCAATCAGGTTACTATGTATTAATAAGTTATTAAACATCATTAATATTCTAGTGATTTATTTTCCATAATTATAACATTCATTGTCAACTTCATAGGTTTTTAACAATTTATATTCATTAATTCAATTTTTTCTGACAGACGGTGTATACGTATGGGAAAAATTAATTTTCTAGTCAAGACTTCAAACCCTACAGCATGTATTAATTTAGAGTTCAAGAAGTCATTTGGTAAAGCGTAAAAGACCTTCAATCTATAAAGTCAATAATTGGCATGCAAACTAGTGTACAAGTCCAGAGTTAGGGGGGGCACAGTGCAGAAGGGGCAAGCCCTAATTGAGAGTTCAAGAATATTTCGATAGTTAATTTATCTAAAAACGTATTTTCTGCATTTTAATAACCTTTTGAAGAACTGCCAAGGCTGGAAGTAAAGAATGTGTACTGATGTTCTGGATTGTAATCTTTGCTGGAGTGAATTCCAAGGAAAAAAATGAGTGTATGAAAAACTAGTAAAAAAATTCACATATTTCTCAAAATCAATATAATTTCCTCATGACACTTTTTCACAACTTGTTTTGGGTTGATGCAGGTACATGTATTTCGAACACAGAATTAAAACTCATAGTGTTATAACAACATGGTTGATTTACCATACTAGTGATTTAAAATATGAAATTAGTAGTGGCTATGAAATTTAGGGAAAGACTGGGAGCCACACCCAGAATCCCTCGCCTTTCTATCACTTTGTAACTATGATTTAGAAAACACCTTCGAAGCCTATGGTGTTTCAATGCAGACAAAATCTTGAAAACCTAAAATATCAAGTCAAGAATTGTAAATAAAATTTAAAAACTTGATATAAGACAATATGGAAGAAACAGTCAAAAAATACATTAAAAAATAAAAGTCAAGAACTGTTACATCTTTTCTAGGCCCATGTAATTTATGTATATATGGAGTTTTTTATATATATTTTAGATAGTTCTTTTGTTGTGTTTTCTTGGTTTTATAACTTAAAAAAATTTAATTTTCTGTTTTAAAAACTAAAAGCCCATTACCAACTTCATTAATACATGTGTCCAGCGCGAAGCTATTTGTGGTATAAGGAGTGACTTGTTTTAAAACACAGCTACCGCCGGACATAATGATAATTCTGTATAAAAAGTAAATTACCTCGCTCTTAAAACTGGTAAAATATTTTCCCAATACTAATTAAAAACTGAATACATTTTATAATCTGCCAATGAATATACTGTAAAGCTCTTGAATTAAACATCATTTTCAAATAAGAGTGAACCTTATTTTAAATTTCTAATTTAAAAGAAAGATAAAATCGCTATTTAGTTTACTTAGCTACTCTTCTCTAACTCTTCAAAATACGTTTCCCATCCCAAATAGTTGCACTCGATAATCATTGTGGTAAGACTTTCTGGATATCGAGTACCTGATTTTCTGGCATCAACCAATGCCTGTTTGTAATCATCTTTACTGGAATCACTCCAAACGTTGTAGATTGGTGTAGGGAAAGGCGTACATACTGATAGGCAGTAACTGCAAAGTAAACGACAAAGTCTTCCGTTGCCGTCACTAAACGGATGCAAATCGAGTAATTCGAAAAGCAACACTGCACATGTCTTAAATAAGTTATATACTCGGGTTAGATCGTCCATTTCACTTTTTGCCGATGAAAGGAGTGAGTTATGTCGATCTAACAGTGTTATTACCGTTTGATGCATATCGTCTGGCGTCGGATATTCGTATCTTTCGCCGTGGAACTCTGTAAAACGTGGCCTGTCACTGAATTTTCCCGGCTCGGTAGCTCCTCTCGGTAACTCTATACCGTCGAGAATACGCTTGTGAGCATCTTGCAAAATCGAGTCTAGTAATAGGCCACTAGTTTCGGGATCATTTTCGTTTTCTGCGACCTCAGCGAGATATTTATAAGCATTACTTAGATTTATAGTTCCCCTCTTTGCCATGGATATGCCTCTCCTCAGTTCTCTGTGAACCTTTTCTAAACATTGCTCCGTTTCCTCGTAAGTACCGCATCCATGCTCTTCTTCGTAGTTGACATGAAAAATAAACCGTATATAAAAATTGTGGTTGACTTTCCTAATTACACTTGCTTCAAATTTATCTTTTTCGGACTCCCAACGTTTCTGAAACTCGACAATTTTCTTGAGCATAGTTTTCACCGAACACTTGTCGTTCTTCCGCCAAGAAGGGTTTTCCTTCGCATGAAAGACAATTAAATCTTTCACGACTGACGCTTCACTTTTTCCCATAACTTTGTCGTTAGTGGTGGGAACTCTTTGTTCGTGTACTGTGACTGTGACTCAGACAATTTGAGATTTTAGAAATTTAGAAAATCGCTTTATCAAAGAAACGTTGTAATAAATTATGTGCTTTGTTCTAACCGTTAACTTGTCATGACTATAATTAGAACACACGCAAACAAGTCGCATAAATATTTAAAATCATTACTGCATGGCGCCATTTTTCAAACATTTTATCACAGGTAGCCCAAGATTTCAACTTTTTATCCAATTTTAATACATTGTGGCCCCGACAAATATTCATATAAATGTCTATAAAAGGTATGAATTAAATTTTTTTTACACATTTTTATAACCCATAACGCCTGTACATAGGAATCACGAACGAAATTTCATGAAATGTTCATTAAAGTTGTTTTTGCTCAAAAAAGCCAAAATTATATTTCTCTGTAGCCTGACCAGTTTGGCGTTGATGACGTTGTGTTCTTTTTCATGATTTAAAATTTATTGCTGCTCTCCTATCGGTTTGCAGCAACACTGGTCTTGGCTTCTCAGAACCCTGTGTATTATATGCCATGAAAAATCTCAATTTTGCATGCTGTATCTCCTGTGTCTGAGCATTTCCGGAGCAAGCAGTCAGTACGATCAGCGTTATTTATCATCGATTTACGTACGAACTGCAGCACACAGCGCACGTAATAGTCGAGCGACTCAAAAAAATCTTCATGAAAATTTAAAAATTTATTTTTTAAAAAAAAAAATACAGACTTTCAGCTAGCGTAAATTAGATTAGAATTGCTAGTAATTATATATTTAGTAATAAAAATGTAAATTCTACACCGTAAAAAAGAGAGAATACTTACTGACGTTTTGGATGTTAGTCCTTCGTCGGAATAAAAGGGGTTTACATATTTATACCTGAGCGATTCAGGTTCCGTTTGAACAATTACGAAATCCGATTTTGAAATTTTAATGAAAATTCACAGTAAAATGTATGGGAAAATATGGACTCTTTATTTTAATAAGTTCAAAATAGCTTTGAATTGTTAGAAATTATGTATCGATCAATTCGAATGTTCAACATCATTCCCCCGGTCAACCTCCGGGCATTTGAACTTTTGAAATCACTGTTGGTCAAATTCCCCACCCCTGGGACAAGATCGCTGGTCAAATGCCCGGCCATGTGGAAAGATGCGAGTTTAAATGTCGCCACCCCCCAGGGACCGCTGAGGCCATTTGAAAGTGGTAGGGCTAAACAAAACTGGGCAATACTAACAAACGCTAAGGAAATGAT
>JANCMA020107542.1:0-14831 GCA_024336925.2 Zoanthus solanderi
AAATGAGAATTGATCAAACAAAGCCAACTACTGAAGATTAAAAGTCAAATTCTCTCAAATTTGTTCAATGAAAAGTACGGGCTCAGGTTGGGAGAATTTAAAAATACAACTGGCACTGAAAGGGTTAATATCAAATGTTTTCTCTTGCAGCTGCAAAGGTCCCAGTACCTCCTCCAGGTAAAAGTTTTAAAGCATCTTACTAGGCTACTGCACCTCTGTAAAACGGCGAATCTCCGTTAGAACTTTTACCGTAGCTCATCGTTTCGATGTTTTTCATCAAAAACATTAGGGTTTGTATATAAGGACTATATTCCAAAACAAATATAAGCTAAATACCAAGTATCCTCCCCCAACTTATAATTTTATCTTTGTTGCAATAAAGAGTCAACCTTTTTATCTCCTGTGTTGACTGCACTCTGTTTCTTTGCTTCTTCTCTTTCCTGTGTTTTGAAGAGAATAAAACTTTTTTCTTTAAATATTTTTTTCATGATAAGCATTATTTTAAAATTCTGCAACCCTTTCATAATGAGGCTATCCGTTTCTACAAACTCTATTAGAATTGTAGAAACGTATAACCTCATTATGAAGGGGTTACCTCCTTCCTTTTCTTCAGACGTAGTCTTTGTAGTTTTAGCGGCAAATTTAAGATAGCAAGTAAAAAGCTGACTGATTGTTTAAAAGTTGCAGAAGCGGATCCAGGGGAGGGGCCTGGGGGGCTTGTGCCCCCCCCCCCTTCCTTTTGGGAAATCGTGATCTATTTTTTAAAATAACCCTTTAATAGACACCAGAATCTGAATGGTGCCCCCCTTCAAAAGGCTAATCTGTAAGGTGCCCCTCCCCCCTTTCAAAATTTCTGGATCCGTCCCTGAGTTGCATTTGTGCTTTTCATAAAGACAATGTTTTGTTAAAGTAAAAGTAATCTATCATTTCATCTGAAATTTTTTGAGTTTCCCGCCTTCAAATTCAAATGTGTTGGTAGACGTTTTTTTGCCATTGGAAAAATTGTGCAAGTTATAGTTTGACAGCACTATTTCCTTGGGGAGAGAATGATGATATTTAATAAATAATGAAAGAAGAATTAATTGAATTTTTATTGAAGCAAATGCTGTTTAATCAAAAAAGAACTCGTTTTCTTTCGAATTTATAGCTTTAGACAAGCCGAGTGCTAGTCTAACTCTTTTCAAAAATTCAGAATTTTTGAAAAAAAATTACTCTTAAAGTCCATATAGCTGAAAAGTTATAGGCCTCAATTTGACTGCAATTGGTGTTGTTTCAAGAGTAAAGGGCACTGACAATCGCGGACAATCTTTCTGTCTGTCGCTGACATTGATAGCTTGGTGTCAGGATTGATGTTATTGTTTGCCTCGATCTACTAAGATAACTGCCAATGAACTATAAATATTAGAGTGAACGTTGTCTAACAAGGTATTTTTTTATTTCTTTTAACGACCAGATCTCTGTGCAAGCGTAAATTGCACGTCTCCTCCTTACTCAAGCTGCCGGGTCAGCGGAGTAGTTCCAAAGTGTGTGTGCCCCGATGTATGTCCAAATGATGTGAGTCCAGTGTGTGGAACTGATGGCAAAACATACGACAACGAATGCAAACTGCGACGTTATGCCTGCATAAACGGTTTCCCCATTCGAGTGAAGGCACAAGGAAAGTGCGGTAAGTGACACTTGGTTTATTTCGTTTTGTAAAAATTATTTTAAAAGAATTTGTTATTATCATTTTTTTCGTTGGAATAACACAGTTTATTCGTTTAAAAATCTGCTAATTCCTCAAGCATGCAGTATTTCCTTTTTCAGTTTCTTTGTATACCAAATACTATTTATGTTTAACGGTAGTAAATATGTCCTGCAATATTGTTTTTTACAAGTTCAGAAATAAGTAGACTGGCAGTAAACCTCGAGTAAATAACCACGATTTTCGTGCATGTTTCGGCAAGTCGTTTGCCATTGACACTAGTGCAGAATAGAGGTCATATAAAGTTATATACGGTAATTACGAAAATGCTAACTACAAACTGATGTTAAGTGTTATAAAAGCTAAAGTTAGTGTGGCTGGCTTGTTGGTATAAGGCCGGCTTTTTCCAAAAGATATGCAAAGGTTTTTTTATTATTATTTTTAACTGGAAGGGAGCGTAATAAAGAAATTTATCATTCGATGGAGTGTTTCTTTCTTTCTCATTGGCGCAAGGGCCACCACGTGATCACAAATAATTGCCTACAAATATGACTCTGCTCATGCGCATCTTCTTTTGCTGGTGTATTGTTCTCGAGCACTTGATATCTATTTTTCAAGGAAAGGGTAAATGCTTTCAAATAATCCTCATTTTCTAGTTTGGCTGTATCATACTTATTTCTAGAACTCTTCTTACTTTGATGTTTTTTGAGTCTCAACTTAATCGTTGTACACATAAGGTAATGATCACTTCCAATGTCTGCTGTATGTCTTTATGGGGGAATATTGTTCTTGTAATAACAAGTTCGTTCATATCATAGATTTCACATAGGCTCTTTCCTTTACTTACCTAATTATATGAGCATAATATCGTCTAATAACCGATTATAACATCGTACACAGAATATTTCTCTTCAAGGACGGACTTTTTTTATTGTTTTAAATTGCTTGTCTAGATCCATGCAAAGGCGTGACGTGCTCTGCCCCGTACAATCTTGGTTGTCGTGTGATCAACGGGCAGCCCAAATGTGCATGCCCTACAAAGTGCAAAGAAAAACCACCATGGAACTATGTGTGTGGGTCGGATGACGAAACATACAAGACGGAATGCCACATGAAAAAATATGCTTGCGAAAATAATATAGGCATTTCAGTGAATTACACTGAATCATGTAGTAAGTTTTTGCTTTTTTTAGAAAAGTTCATGATACATTCCACGGTTAGAAGAACAGCAATGCTTGAAAGGGGCTATGATCACGACGATTTCTTGTTTTGGGTTAATTTTTCCCTAAAACGTTACTTAATGGTTTTACATAGGTGAATATCTGTATTTTTTTTTTAAAAAAAAAATGCAACACAGGATAGTTTTTTGGTATTTTTGTTGAGATAACATCAAAACTTTAAAAGGTTGGCCCAACTTTTTAAGTTTCCATCCATTTCCAGTACTAAATAACAAACCTAGACCATTAGTTTTGGAATTCAATTGAGGGCAAGAGTTATTTGGGATTTTAAACATATGCTAAAACAGTACGACATAGTTCCTTTAAAGCGTGCTGTTTGAACTCTTATTCCTTCTATGACCACAACATTAACTACTACTTTTGTTTTACTGCTACTACTGACTTTTGCTGCTACTAGAAGTAATACTACTGCTACTTCCATTGCTTCTACTACTGCTACCATTAGCACCGTTACAACTACTACTGGTAACTACTACAAATTAAAACTACTGTGTTGTTTAAATGGAAGAATTACTATTATGTGTATCGTTCTTTATGTGTTATTAATATTATGTTAATCTATAAATCTGATGTGTTTTCGACATTGTGTTTTCATGTGTTAGTTGACAAACTTCATGTTTTAATGTGTTATTGACATTATGTTTTATATTTTATTGACGATATATTTTATGTGTTATTGACATTATGTTTTATATTTTATTGACGATATATTTTATGTGTTATTGACATTATGTTTTATGTGTTATTGACATTATGTTTTATATTATATTAACAATATATATTTTGTGTTATTGACGTTTGTTTATATGTGTTGTCAACATTATGTTTTCGATGTGTTAGTTGACAAATGTTATGTTTTATGTCAGTTATCGACGTTATATTTTTTACGTGTTATTGACATATTTTTATGTGTTATCGACATTATGTTTTTGATGTGTTGGTTAACAAATTTTATGTTTGCATGTATGTGTTGTTGATATTATGTTTTTATTCATTACATTATTGGCGGTACAATTACCTAAATTTTGTAAAAAAAAACTTTGCTAACAGAGAGGCAGTGCAAGGCGGTTGTTGATGTTGCATTTATTGTGGACTCCTCGGGAAGTATCAGCAGAAGGAACTGGAAGAGAATGAAAAGTTTCTTGAAAACAATTGTTGATCATTTTGATATTGGGCCAGCCACTGGTCACGTGGCTATAGTATCTTATAGCAGTGACCCTAAACTGGAGCTGAAGTTTAACGATCTGCGTGGTCCACAGCTTAATAATACGAATGTTAAAAACTATATTGACAAAATGTTCCATCAACGTGGATTCACATTTATCGATCGCGCACTGGTATTCGCACTCAACAAGGTATTCGTCACGAGGAATGGAATGAGACCAAATGTTCCCCAGGTAAGAAAAACTATTTGGATCCTTCTTCATTTAATACATATTTTTTCCTTCAAAGAAGGGTAATCCGACAACAACTACTGTTTTGGACGCTTTTAATAGCACTTGTCAATTCAATGTATAAGGCAAACATTTTGTTTATCTTCTTAGGTATATTCTAATTGTAAAACATCCCTAAAAAGCGGTTAGTGGTCACAACTTAACAAAAGCTTCCGAAGTTGCTCTTACGGAGGTCTAATGCTGGAAACGTCAGCAACGATTTATCATTCTACTAAGAGTTTATTAAAGCTAAATACTTTACAAGCCAAGTTCTGCGTTTATCTCCGGTTTTTATAGTTTTAAGCGGGTGAGAGTCTTTGACTCCCCCTGGACAGGCCACTAATCCATCTCAGAGTAGCTCCCAGCAGATGCTGGTATTCATTTGCCTACCCCTAAAAAATATTTGTTTTTGCTTGCTTGACGAAGATAGGTTTGTCGTCTTAGTCCGATGAATTCAAAGAAGATAACTCACCTTAATGATATTTCTTTTTTCTCTTCATGTATCTCTCAGTTTTTGAAAATTTAATGAATAGAAACACAAAATAGTATGCAAAGTTCTATAGTAGGTATTTTTTGTGGAATACCCACAGTGTTAATAAAAGCATTACGCTGGTTGCGTAAATAAGAGTGCAGATTTCGTGGAAACTGTCGTCAGCGCAAACATGAAATGAAAGCTTCCTTCGTAACAAAAAAAGCTAAGTTTTAAATTTACTACTGAAAACAAAAAATTTCCAAATTTAAAGTTAAAGTTAAAGTTAATGTTCCGTTCATAGAGCTACTAAAAAAACCGCTAACATTGGCAAGCACTTGCCATTGACGACTTGAATTTCAAGTAAACAATAACACAGTTGTTACAAATACGACAAGTACACTTATTGTAAAAAAATATGGATAAAATGTCCGAAGACATGAGCAGTGGTGGCAAAAGCTTTGACAAGCCAACAGTGGTCCCATTGCCTGAAATTCACTTTACAGAATTCAAAGAAAATATGGTTGCAAAAAACACCAAGAAAAGTACCAATACCGCCATTCGGCGACTGCATCAGTGGCACTTTTCAAAACACGGAACCGTGCTTCAACTTTATCAAAAAGGATATGCCTCAGTTACTGAACGACAAACAAAAAACCGCCAGGGCGTTGAAGAAAATGACGCTGGGCGGCGTCAGATCGTCGAAAAATAAAATTAAAATGGATTCTAACTTACTTACGTTAGTTTTTGCCATGCAAGATACTGACTTTATTGAATTTTCAAATATGAATAATAATACATTTCTGACTTTTTGATTGGTCAACTCAAATTTCCTATGACTCTGTCAAGCTCCCAGGGAGAGACTTCCAACTTTTTGGGGCGGGGATGTTTGTCGTAACTCCAAGGGTTAAACGTTCAAAGATTTGATACAGCTTAGGGTGCTAGAGACAAACTGTTATATTTGCATACGCTTGTTGTATCTTTTGGGGCTTCCTCAATATCATACAAAAGTTTGATTCTGTTATTTTTAGCTTTATTAAATAGATTGAAACGTTGTATGCATGTGCGGTTTGGAATGTATCTCTTAGGGCCTGAAATCAACCTGAGCCACGCCCAGATTGGTACCTCTTAGGGTCTGAAATCAACCTGAGCCACGCCCAGATTAGTACCTCTTAGGATCTGAAATCAACCTGAGCCACGCCCAGATTGGTACCTCTTAGGGTCTGAAATCAACCTGAGCCACGCCCTGATTGGTACCTCATAGGGTCTAAATTCAACCTGAGCCAAGCCCAAATTAATACCTCTTAGGGCCTGAAATCAACCTGAGCCACGCCCAAATTAATTTCTCTTAGGGCCTGAAATCAACTGAGCCACGCCCAGATTAGTACCTCTTAGGGGTTCCATTGAAACTTTTCCGACAAGCATCTCTGCTTTAAAAAGTTGGAAGGTTTCTCTTCCCTCCGAAATTCCCTCCTTCCTTTCTTTAGATCAAGATCACAACGTTAAAATTGTTGAATGTCTTACATATTATTTTAATTGTATGTTTATTTTATCCCAAGATTGCTTTCGTGATCACTGATGGTCAGCAAACGGTAGACAAAGGTCCTTACACTCCACTTAAGGCTGCCTCTGAGGGTTTGCAAGCCCAGGGTGTGAAGATTTATGCTTTGGGAATAGGAAAAGCAGTCAATCTGGCCGAGTTGACAGCGATAGCGTCTAACTTTAAGTACGTGTTCCGAGCTGATAGTTTTAAAGACCTAGAGGTAGAAGTTGAAGGAATAAAACAGGAAATCTGCGAAGGTAATTTTTATTTACTTTTATATGTTACGATAAAAAATGAATCAACAGCAAAATCCAATGTTCAAGTCAATTTACTGCACAACCACTCCTGGCTTTTTTAATAAATATAAAATTAAAGCTCAAATAAGTTAATGAGTCATGAGTCAAAATATTAAACTGAAAAAAAAAACACTGGTAGCCCTATTCTAACCCTAATCCTAATCTTAGGCGAACAACTTCTGATTAACCCATAGCTTGACTCATTGACCTATTTGACTCATTAAAAATAACTTCTCGAAAATATTTGTGCTAAATGGTTATTTTTCAGCGTTGCATCCTGGACTAATTGCCAGGACGCCTGGTTAACTTTCGCTTTAAGATAGTGCAGCCCCCATCCTTTCCTTTCCCAGATTTGAAAAAGCTAAGCAGCTAGCTTCAAGTTATTTCGACTTTGTAACCTGGGGTTGTGGGGAGGGCGACATGAATTGTTAAGTCTTTTACTGGGCAAGCTATGTTTTGTGACAAGTTGACAGGTTAATCGACACAAGTGTCCCAAACCTTTATGGCAACCAGCGATTGGTAATCCTTCCAACATTAGTACCTCGATAGCTGAACTTCTAAGAAGATGTAGGGTAGTTGTTGTAGTTTAAGCAACATAGTTTAAAACGTTTAATTTTTGATGACAAACTAATTGGAAGCGGCGGAGCAAGTTTTTTCCTTCGGAGAATCTTGTGTTTCAGAATATTAGGCGAACTAAGTTTGCACTAAGCCGTTAGCCATTATATTCATCGTTTTATTACATTATATACTCATAGTTACTTCTTTCTTTTTCAGCTTCTCGACATAAAGCACAACCAACAGGTTTGATTCGTTAACTGCTTCTTTTCAGTAATGTGTTTTCCATGATAAATTTTATTGTGTCTGTTGTAACAACTTAAGATTGGTGGTATTTTCGAATGCTGACAGAGCAACCATTTTGCTGTGACCAGCAAGTTGGTTATTAAGGAAAACATACAGAAATAAAGCTCGATCAAAAATGTAATTTCTAAGATTGAAAGCTCGTTGGCCTTATTTTCAGATAATGCCCATTTGTAAAAGCTTAAATATATCAGATTCCTGATGACATAAGTACTCAATTCTGTAACTTATAAAATAACTAACTGGAATGAGCTAAAAGAAGTACTAACAATTTTGTCAAAATTTTTCGGTACTTAATTTCAGCTGCAGATAACGAAACAATACATAAATAAATTTGGTATTTCTTAGTTGAAATAATAAGGTTTGATTAACAAGGCAAAAACAAAGAAAATGTTAAGGCTTTCTCTTTTCAAAAATTGTATCTTATTTCCAAACTTAGAATGTATACCGGACACAAATACTACTTTTTTTGTAGTTTTTACGGGCATTTTTTTTTAAAGAAAAATGAAACTCCTGTGTGAAGCGGGTAATACTGTGGCATGCAACTGGAGGATATAGCTGTTGGTAACAATCTTTAAGATCTAGTTGCTGTAACAATAACGAGCAGGGAACATCTACATTGTTGTGTCACTTAACGTTTGAATGCTTTTGCATTCCTTTCTGCTTGCATGGCCCAACCTTTTATTTCATAAAACGACTGTGTTCGATGCATGCTGCATGTTTACAAGATTAAGACGTAGATCAGGAACAAAGCAACAGTAAGGAGAAGACCTGCATGGCTTTGTGCTGCATGATGGCGGCTCAGCTGCATGAATGCATGACGGATGAATCTCTTTTTCAAGTCCTCCAAGACTCTAATTTTGTTTAATGGATGAATTAAACAAACGACTGAATGCATGAAAGTAAGTAAGCTTTATTTAAACATTTAAAATTTTAGAACACTTAAAACTGTTAAGTAATTTTATTAATAAACCACAATTCACTTACGCCTGCAGTACCAACTACAACACAAATCACAACCACTGTACCACCAACTACAATGGATGCCCAAACAACAGCTGGTAAGTTTCCATTTCCTGTGCTTTTATCCTTTCCTTTCTGGTTTTTAGTTACATCACAACTAAATGTGCTAAAACTGCAATTCTAATTTTTTTTTTATTTTTTATTAGAATTCAAATGCAATCAGTTTTATTTTTCACATTAAATAAAAACAAAAAATTATAGTAAAAAAGAGGCCTTTCTTGTTCTGTTTTTTGTTTTTGACTACTAATTAAACAATTCATCAAGTGGAACTTTTATTGTAAAGAAAATAACTTCACTCAAACTTAAGCTCAAATTTCTTTTTTATCAGAAAACTAGATTCACCTTCGTCATGAAGTAACACTTTTGTCAAACGTTTTTCTAAACCTGATACTTAAATATAACGTTTTCTTTCATTCAAACGTTTGATCCAATAATTAAAATCTTTTGTGGTCAATTTCATTATTGTTATTCAAAAACTAATAAATAAATAAATCGATTTCTGGAATTTTAAATCTTAGTTTAGAAAGAAGACGTTTCTACCAAAACCATCGGTCTTCATCAGTGAATTTGGTCATGCCGTAATTTGCTGTCATGTGACAAACGTCGAGGAACGGAGAAAAAGGTCCGGTCCCAAGTGTGTGACAGCAAGAACCGTAGCCCCTCCCCCCATCCCTTCTGTTCAGGGTGGGGTTCTCCACCCTTTCCCATATGGCTTCCTTTATCCCCCTTCTGGTGCCAATCGCGTTCTTTATCGAGGATCTTGACTGTCGTTGAATCCACCACGTGTCCCGTGTCATTCAGATTACAGTATACTGCTTGAATTTGGGCAGGATTGGAGTTCGACCGTTGTTGATTCAGCCTGGCTCTGATGGACTGAAAAGTCTCTCCCATATAGGTTTTGGGACAGCCTTCCCCTCCACATATAATACCATATACAAGACTAGAGCGCTTTTGAAACGGCTATCTGTCTTTAACCTTGACCAACTGTTGTCGTAGAGTGTTTTGGGGTTTATAAAACGTTGTTATGCCATGTTCTTTGAGAATGGTCTTAATGCTCTTTGATATGCCTCGTATGTAAGGGATGGTTATCCAGGCCTTGTGCCCTCCCTTCTTGATGTTGTCACTACCACTCTCCCGTTCATCGTGCTTCTTTTGGTTTTCACTGAATACCCATTCAGGATACCCGCATTTTCGGAGTGACATCTTGATGTGCTTTTTCTCCCTTGTCAAGGTGTCGGGGTCACTGATCCCCCCTTCCACTCTGTAACTAAGTGTCCGGAAAACAGCGAGCTTGTGTATTAAGGGATGGTGGGAGTCAAATTGGGACCGGGCCCTTTTCTCCGTTCCTCGACGTTTGTCACATGACAGCGAACTGCCACGTGACCAAATTCACTGATGAAGACGGATGGTTTTGGTCGAAACGTCCTCTTTCTAAACTAAGATTAGAAATTCCAGTAATCGATTTATTTATTTATTTATTTATTTATTTATTAGTTTTTGAATAATCAAAATGACCGCAAAAAAAAAGCAAGATTTCTTATGCACTACTCACTTACTCAATTCTGTCAACATTCTTCATTTGGATCTTCTCGGTGCCATTTTCTCTATAGAACTTCATGACCATTTTTTTTTATTTTGCTTCTTTTACTTGATTGGAGTGAGAGGGGGGAACAAGTAATTGCCAATTTTCATCTGACGTCATGGCGGCCATGTTGGTGTACTCTTAACAAAAGAAATTTGATTATTTCTTTTATTTGGGACACCAGCATGGCCGAATGCATGAAAGTAAGTAAGCTTTATTTAAACATTTAAAGTTTTAGAAGACTTAAAAGTGTTAAGTAGTTTTATTAATAGACCACAATTCACTTTCGCCAGCAGTACCAACTACAACAGAAATCACAACCACTGTACCACCAACTACAATGGATGCCCCAACAACAATAACTGGTAAGTTTCCATTTCCTGTGCTTTTATCTTTTCCTTTCTTGTTTTTATTTACATAACAACTAAATGTGCTAAAACCTTTATTTTTCACATTAAATAAAAAACAGAAAATTATAGTAAAAAAAAGCCTTTCTTGTTCTGCTTTTTTGTTTTTGAGTACCAATTAAACAGCTCATCAAATTGAACTTTTATTGTAAAGAAGATAACTTCAATCCAGTTTAAGCTCAAATCCCTTTTTGATCAAAAAACTAAATTCACTTTCGTCATAAAGCAACACTTTTATTAAACGTTTTTCCAAACCTGATACTTAAATACAACGTTTTCTTTCATTCAAAATGTTTCATCCAATAACTGAAATCTTTTACTCTAAAATTACCAGGCACCGTGGCATACGTTTTTTAAAATAATTAGTTTCTCTTCAGGCTGTTGTTTTTGAATATATTAAATTTACTGAAAAAGTGAAAATCGAACCTTTACTTAATTGAAACTTTTTATTTGTTTTGGAATTTTAGTTTTTTTTAATTTTTCTACTGTTTCTTGCAGAAAAAGATTGTAATATTGTTGTCGATATTGCCTTCATTGTCGACTCCTCTGGTAGCATTAGTAGAAGAAACTGGAAAAGAATGCAGGCATTCCTGAAAGATATGGTACAAGAGTTCCACTCCGGGCCATTTGGAGCACGTTTTGCGATTGTTGTATACAGCACTAATGCAGAAGTTTCCTTAAAGTTCAGCGACCTACAGAACATAACTGAATACAACCAGAAGATAATGGAGGTTATCGACGGCCTCAGACATCAGCGTGGATTCACTTTCATTGACAAGGCATTAAAGTTGACTCGGCAAGAAGTATTTACAGTTGCTTCAGGAATGAGACCAAACGTTCAAAAGGTACGTCTACAACGCAGTGCAACACGCTGGGTAGCCTAGTTGTTAAGGTGCCAATCTATCGTGCGGGAGGCTCGGGTTCGATTCCCGACCGGACCAACACTCAGAGTTTTAAAATAATTGAGGAGAAGGTACTGCCTTTGCTCTAACATCTGCAAATGGTTAGACTTTGGCGTCTTCTCGGATTAGGAAGGTAAACCGTAGGCCTACTCTCTCGACAATATGGGAGGACTTAAAATAAGCCACGCACTTCTCGAAAAGGACAGGGTAGGGATCCCGGTGTTGGGATCTCTCTTGTGAGTCGAGGGCATTTATGGTTGTTTCAAATAAATATGTAAGCCGCTGTTTTGGACTTTCTAAGACCTGAACTGTTAAAAACAGTAAAGCCCTTCAAACTTTAAGAATAAACGCTATATAAAAATCGTTATATCTTTATTATTATTAATTTAGTTTTTAACTAAAGCTGATTTCCTGGACCAAATAGCCTTAAACGTTGTTCGTGAAGTAAACAGTGGCAGGGTAGGCGCAGATCCTGAATTCAATCCTTGTTTCTGCTTTCCAACCACAAGATCCCAGGTTCAATACCTGGCTCCTGGATTCATTCTTTGGCTCTGTCGAGATTTGAATATTTTTGTGACTTTCTTTTTCGTCAAAGCTGAATCATTTTTCTTACTTACAAGGTTGGTGAATACTGTACCAGGCTCTGCTAGGCGCTAACCTAATGTCATTTGGCTTGTAATGGTTTCAGCTGTTCCTGGAGTAAAGCATAGACATCGAGCTTTTATTGAAATAATTTTAACGTTGCAAATTAATCTTAATTGAAATTGTTTTCATTATTTCGAAAATAAGCAACAACTGTTCTATTTCTATTAACGAACTAGAGTTTTTGTTTTGTTTCCTAGATTGCATTCCTAATCACGGATGGTCAGCAAACAATTGATCGTGGCCCTTTTGAACCTCTTGCTATTGCATCCAAAGGTCTTAAGGACGCAGGCGTAACAGTGTATTGTATTGGTATAGGACGCGATGTGAACATGGATGATTTAATTGCTATAGCATCATCAAGAAATAACATCTTCCTACCAAAATCTTTCGCGGTTCTGAATGCAGAAGTTGAAAACATAATAACTAAACTTTGCAAAGGTATTTGAACATACGTTTAAACTATATAAAGTGCTAGTATGACGACTTTTGCCAAATTTTCAATCCCAAAACTAGTATAAAAGATAGTTTCTTTGTTTTTTGTTTTTGTTCGAGATTGTATATTTTGTTTTCGAGATTAATCTGTAAATGAGAACTTATTTTATGTTAAAATTATTATCAAGAGGAAAAAAACAAAATTGAAATAGTTGAAATCCAATTGTGGATTATTATCGATAGCAACAATAACTTATCTTAAAAGCATCCAGTTTCTCTGCCGCTTCTGCCATATGACGAGAACGCAAGTGGGCTAAAGGATCCATATTCGATCTCAATTATTCGTTGCCTTATTAAGTCGTTTCTTCTCATTGTCATTGCTCGAGAAATCTGTTTCCAATTTCTGGTACAGGTGATTCTGCGAAAGGGTTGAAAACCCTTAAATCGAAAAATGCACGTTGCCCTCTTTGCCAAAAACAGCGAGCACTGACATCCAATCAACCATCGTCGAATAAATTGGCACTACTGCTTAGGACTTCTACAGCCATAAGTCTCAAGATGTGGCTCGACCTCAACATCATGACATACGTCTTTAAGAAGGGTTGCCAATAGATCTCGCACGTCGTCATGCCTCCTGCGAACAGATGTTAATACAACTTTTTGGTTTCATTGTTATTACAATAGTTGTTCAAACTATCTGTACAGATAATCACACAACTTCCAGTTCAATTTGAAAATAATTTGCACGAGTGGGTTTTTCAAAAACATTGCATAGAATTTGAGTGTTTCGAAAGACTCACAAGTGGAAATTTCCAAACTGAATGAAAAAATTCGTGTGATTACCTTTTAATTATAGACATAACAAAATTGCAAAGCAAGATTTCTGTTGTGCTTATTAACAAAATTCTGTCGGGCAAAGTATTTTAAAAAACTTTGAACTTTGAAACTGCCGCATCACATCACCATAAACAAAAGATTTGATTGTTCCTTATCCGCTTAAAAGCGACTGTTCTGTACGAACATTGTAGTAAATTAACTAGTTTTGCTTTGACTTAACTCTCTGTACGTTGGTGTTTACAAAAACACTGCACTGCTCTCAGCCAATCAAAATTGAGCATATTCTTGTTATGTTTGTTATTGCAATGAAACAAATATTACGATTAATTATTCCTTGTTTCTTTTTCTACACTTTTTTAACATTAGTGTTTGAATGTAAAAGTAAATATTCTCATTCATCCAGATTCAGTAAATAAATAGATAAATCGATTTCTGGCTTTTTGAATCTTAGTTTAGAAAGAAGACGTCTCGACCAAAACCATCGTTCTTCATCAGTGAATTTGGTCATGTGGCAGTTCGCTGTCACGTGACAAACGTCGCGGAACGGAGAAACGGGCCCGGTCCCAAGTGTGTGACAGCAAGAACCGTAGCCCCCTCCCCCCTTCCCTTTCAGTTCAGGGTGGGGTTCTCCACCTTTTCCCATATCGCATTCTTTATCCCCCTTATTTGCCAATCGCGTTCTTTATCAAGGATCTTGACACTCTTTGAATCCAACAAGTGTCCCGTGTCATTCAGATTACAATATACTGCTGAAATTTGAGCAGGATTGGAGTTTGGCCGTTGTTGTTTCAGCCTGGCTCTGATGGCCTGAAAAGTCTCTCCCGCATAGTTTCCGGCGCAGCCTTCCCCTCCACATGTAATACCATATACAAGGCTGGAACACTTATCAAACGGCTATCTGTCTTTAACCTTGACCACCTGTTGTCATAGAGTGTTCTGGGGTTTATAAAACGTTGTTATGCCATGTTCTTTGAGAATGTTCGTAATGTTCTCTGATATGCCTCGTATGTAAGGGACGGTTATCCAGGCCTTGTGCCCTCCCCCCTTGATGTTGTCTCTACCACCCTTCCGTTCAACGTGCTTCTTTTGGTTTTCGCTGAGTACCCATTCAGGATACCCGCATTTTCGGAGTGACAGTTTGATGTGGTCTTTCTCCCTTGTAAAGGTGTCGGTGTCACTGATCACCCCTTTCGCTCTGTCACTAAGTGTCCGGAAAACAGGGAGCTTGTGTCTTAAGGGATGGTGGGAGTCAAATTGGGACCTAGCCCTTTTCACCGTTCCTTCACGTTTGTCACATGACAGCGAACTGCCACGTGACCAAATTCACTGATGAAGACGGATGGTTTTGGTCGAAACGTCCACTTTCTAAACTAAGATTAGAAATTCCAGAAATTGATTTATTTATTTATTTATTTATTTATTTAATTATTTATTTATTTATTTATTAGTTTTTGAATAATCAAACTGACCACAAAAAAAAGC
>JANCMA020107647.1:0-14829 GCA_024336925.2 Zoanthus solanderi
TTTCCTCAAAACACTTACTAGCTGACTCAGGGTCTTTTGTTCTTCTTTTCTGCAAGAATTTTACACTTGTAAAGCTTTATATCACACAGCCATCGGAGCGCACCACTTGTGTAATGGATGTATGCATTCAACCAATGTTCTAAGTTTAGTTTCTCAACATTCTGATTCTTTACAAAACAAAGGGAAAATGCTTAAATAAAAATCCTTAAAAACATTTTAAAACTTTCTTAATGCTCACTGTTCAAAGTTCTTCATTGTAACATGTAGAATCTTGACTGAAGCCAGAACTTGCGAGTTGTGTTTCAACGTTTTCTTTTGTTTATCGTCTGGTTGCCTAGCACGTGATATAAATCTGTTCTTACGGCTCAGCAAATATAGTACCTCGAATAAGGTATAAATTTCTTGGTTTCTCACCAGTTCACTTTCTCGTGAACTATTTTAAAACAACCTTGATTTTTTTAAATGCGGGAAAAATGGCTCGGGGAAAGGAAACTCAAAGGAAACAAATTTCACAGTATCAAAACTTAGTCATGAACGATCCTTCTTTGTTTGTCTATATTCTAGCACAAACTTAATGTTTTCCTGACGTTCCGGACTTACAGGTTAACTAATTTTTTTGTTTCCAAAAGAAACTGACGAAGGTTTCACATCCCAGCAAATGAAAAACTCAACTCTCAAGCGCAATTACGATACATTCGTATTTTATGTAACTACAAAAGACAACAAAATAATGAAACGAAAAACAACCGCATTTTGAAAATTCACCTTTATTTTGTAGCTGTATTTAAAAACTCTCACAGTCCTTTCTAAGCAGGTCGAAGTAGACATTTCATATCTTTGTTGATGCTAATATTCGGCTTGCGTTCTTCATTTGTTGCTGTTGGGCTCAGGTTACGAACAGGATATTTCTTTGTACTCTGTTACAGATTTGAGTATAATCCATGAGTTTGCCGAGCTTCAAAACTTAGGGACATCAGCTGAGAAATGTTGCAGATGTTTGACATAAATACTCCATATTGCAACAAGAAATTCCTCGATCATGCAGCAAGATCAGTAAATAACCTCAAGCAAAATCTGCAGAAACATTTTAGCAAGCACACTTCATTCAAGTTGTCATGGTAATCTTGGTGCCTGAGCCAATCACCTATCACATGACGTCATATGATCCCAAATAAGATTCTTGAGCAACTTTTAGATTTTCTATCGACAAAGACAGGAAAAAAAACCCGAACACATTTTAAGACTGGTTTGCCACGGGCAACCCAGTAATAAATTCAATTCTCGGTTTGCACGTGATGTCACACATTTTCGCGAATTTACTAGCCGCCATGATGGTGTACAAGCAGCTAATTTGCATATGTCATAATATACACGTGTGTCTTTGTTTTGGTTCGCGAATTTACATGTCCGGTGATTTAACTGGCTATTCCTCAACAATTAACGTTCCAACGAAGAAAAACTAAATAGAATAACCTTCCTTTAAGATCTCTGAGTACACAGAGACTTGAAATTCACATTTTAAAAAAAGCTGATATCTTGGAAAATAGCGGCGATTGTATTCAACACTGCGTTTTTATTTCTGTCACTCTCTTCTTAGACTAAGCCTAAGGAATACCAGTTGTAATGTTCAAAATTTATTTAATCACCCAAAAGAATAGCTACGAACAAAATATATTAAATATACTGTAAAAGTAAATTAATATTGGTAGTTCGACATAACCTTAGTTTGCATTTTCAAAAGCACTCCGAGTCTGGTGACTTTCACCGTTTGTAAAATGTAATTGCTCACAAACAACTCCATTTATAAACCATCAACTTCAGTGCAATTCTTTATTTTTTTGTTAAATTCGGAAGACTCGTTACAACTTAGTTTCGCTTCGTTGCACTAGGAATTCTTCGAGCAGAAACTTCTTTTCTGATTTTCTCTGCAAATTATATTCTTTCACCTTTCCAAAATTTTTGATAAATTCATCAGGAAATATCAGGAATCTGAACTCAAAAAACGGGTCAAAATCCTATATTGGTTGAAAGAACAAAATAATCACATTAATAGATATCTAAACAGACATAACTAGAATGCCGCTGGAAATAATGAGCAAAATAGTTACTGTTCATCAGCAACGATACCTAAACTATGTGATCCAAATCTAAAATTAATTTTGGCTTCATTAAAGGCGCATCTCCAAATTTTTCATTTAAACCGCAGCTCTTGCAGTTCAGTGTAGTTTCTTCCTTCTTGCCGTTAATTTAGGAAATTTCCAATCTCAATCGAGACAAAAGTTTTCTTTATTTTAATTGAAAACTATCAATTTCCTTCACCGCTTGGTCCAAAACCCCACCATACTTTTTATCGAAAAACTATGAATTCAGGAAAACTCAACACTGAACGCTATGTTGTCAAGTTGCACACCAGTATGGCAGTTAGCAACGGTTTTTAAGGTCACAGTCACGTAAGTGCAAACCAACCATACACTCTATTTTTGAAACATCCTAAATTTATGCATGATATGAACATTGTAACAGCTGTAATAAACCGATGTGTTTACTAGGAGTCTGAAAGCTTGCACAGCCGAGGGATAAAGGACCTCTTGAAGCGCCCCGTGTGAAAACGAGGCAGATTGTACTTCCGATTGCCACTAAAATTACACCTGGCTGAGTGCGTTGAATGTAACAGCCTGGAAAAACAGTTAACAGATGTTATAGAGTCAAAAAGGTTTATTACCACAGAGTCTGGCTCTTCGGTTGAATAGTGTATCTAGATTATACTGGGCGAGGGTGTCTCATAACTAGTACCCGGAGAGATAAGAGTAGTTACACGCTTCTGTACCCTTTCCAGATTATTACTAAGGTATGTTGTCAACATGTGGTGAAATACGAGCAAGCTGTTTCTGTGATCGGCCTAATGCACGTACAGTAAAAGGAACACCTGGCAGACACTTGCCCTGCGCAGTAAAACCAGAAAATAAAACGCTTATTTGCTTTTTTGATAATTGTACGAGCTATGAGCATTCCAACTTAAGTCAGAGAGACTGGTTTAATTAACTGACAATCTTAACCTTAGCAAACAAGACCTCATCCAATTAAAGCAGCTAGAGCGCACATTCCAAACTTGTCCTTTTTTCAGAAGAATTTACCCGCGCAGTTTAATTGACTTGACCATCATTCTTATTTAGTTTTAACAATTGCTCTTCGAGTTAAAATACAGATTATGTGATGTGATGTGCATTTTAAGTATTCATGAAAGGTATTTTAATTCAAACATTTCTATTGCTTTAAATTATAAGTTTACGTACTACATTTTAAATCGCTCTTTTACTTGACAAGGACAGTAGCACTGTCGAAACGTCGTGAAATTTTCGAAAAACATTCAACTGTTCTTTTTGTTGTAAACTGTCTGAAATAACACAAGTTAATCTAGCCAGATAACCTCTGATTCATTAGAGACATTATGTGGTCACTGATAAACAAATATTGTATACAAAACATTATTATGATAACACACTAATAGCCAGACTTAATAAACCATGTAGACTGATAATGGTTTAATACATCGTTGATAATTATCTTTTTAAACTTGATATACAATTTTCAAAGTACTTCCTTAAAATACATCGATTTATTAACTAACCATTTGCCAGGCTAGTATTTCCAAAATAAGGTTATTTTAGCCAACCAACATCTACCACTTACTTATTCTAATATGTATTTTTGCTATTTTTGTAAGTTTTCATTTTATTCTAAAAGACCGAAATTTGATGTCAGACATGGAAAGCAAATATCCCACCTTGCTAGCTATTCTCAGTAGAAGAGTTGTCTCAGGCTCAAAGTTGAATCTCGGCGACATCTCCATTGCGTCTCCTAGCCTTACAACGAGGTTCTTGGGTTGTTCCGTAGTGGGCCAGTAAGGTGTACACTGGGTAATTTAAACATCTCACAGTTGAATTTGTTATTTTCAAAAATGTAAGGAATTAAACTCGTACAAGAGATCACTATGATCTAATTTTTAAAATTAAAGATAATAAAACAAAGTTCAGTGGCACTAAGCACGGCCATTTTGTTTTCCTAACAACAAAGTGTAGGTGGGCCATTTACTGAATGCTTGCTTATACTACAAAATAAACGGGCCCGGTCCGCAAAAAGTAGAGTGTAAACGCAACGTTTCAATTTTGGTCCTTAGCCCGTTTTTTTTAAAAACCTTTACGAAACATCATTATTGTAAACGGCTAACGTGGGTAGCACAATTTTATAACGAAGGGAAACTTTTTCCAAAGGGTCTAAATATTATCAAACTCACAATGAATCTTAAAACATTTTCCACATTTTTAATATTATATATGTTTCGGCAAGTCTCTTGCCATCATCAGTAGTAAATACAGCGAGAATTGGAAGTGAATTATAAGTTATAAGAAAATGTTAATTGCACGGAGTTATGGAGTTTTTACAAAAGTAATTTTAAATTGACATGCTTGACCTGTTAAACTAAGTTAGGTTTGTCCCAAAGGATATGCAACGCCTCTGACTTTTAGCTGGAACGTTGTTTCAGCAAAATCAATTCTTTTAAAGCATTCAGATGACGCCATGCTTTTACACTTGCGGTTTTAATTAAGGTGTTTGCCAGTGGCTAAATGTTTGCATACACGTGTGGAAAAGTGTCGGAAGGTTTCACCGATGTAACTGGCATTACAGCCAGCACAAACAAATTTATAAACAACACGCGACAGGAGACCATTTGGGACGGGGTCCTTAGCAATGAACAAATTATTTGTTTTAAAAGAAGAGAAGACTAATCGTATATTTAAATTTCTACAAACTTACCTTTCCCCAACTTCCAAAGAAAAAACTTACTTGTCCCGAATTATTTGACAACAAATAAGTCTAAATTTGGAGACAGGTATTACTGTTACACGAGCCTAGTCCGAGACGTAACTACCACGTGATGTCAAATCCGAATGTTTTATTGCCTATAATTGAACAATAAACACTCTGTTGTGTTTTCTGTTAGATTCCTATAATTTGATAATGACGTAAAGTTATTTTGCAGATATCTCAAACTAGAAAGTTCGAGTAATCTGAAAAAATCTATTGCGATTCACCTCATATGCCTATAATAATAATAAATTACCTGTCCTGGTTGTACAGTGATCCATGACAGGGCAATATCGTCAGGGCACTCGCATAGATGGACTGGAACCTGAGGTAGCATCAAAATTTAGCTCTTTACATTAGAACCCCAGCTAAAGTACATAAAAAACAAAAAGTATAAAAGTAACCTAAAAAAATTAAAAAAAAACTCTAAGCTCTCCATACCTCCATGTGATTGTCAAGGAGATGCATCGGAGTAAACTCAACAATCTTTGTCAAACTGAAGTAGGACAACGTAATTTGCATACCAATCTGCAGAAACGGTAAAGGAAATACAAAAGTCAGCATTGAAATCGAACTCAACAATTGTCTTTTCTAAAATCCGAGTGTGCTTCTTAGCTTTGCCGTGCTTAATGTGGCAGAAACAGCTGTCTCAGTTCTCTTAAGGCGTTGGAACACTCAAGCAACCAAAAAACGATAGGATTGTGTTTCACATAGAAACTTTTTCATTTGCTGGAACATTAGTCCGGTTTGTAACTAATAAAAAAGTTATCAAAGTTTTTTGAATATTGGTTGCGGGGTGTATGAAAGTAAAACACAGGAAGATTAGAGTTGCCTACTGATGGACTGAAAGCTAACACAAATTTTAGGAGATCAAGTTCAAAGTCTTCCTGGTAAGGGATGAAAAGTAATTCAGTAGAGCTCTTATTTCCTAAGAGAAAACTCAACTGGGTAACTGAAGAACCCTTTGCGGTGCTTGAGAATTATAGAATTTTATTTATATATACACACATTTTTAAAAAAAGCTAGATATTTGTGTATATAAAGAATTATTGAAGGACAGAACGATACCCTCAAACTACAGAATAGATCTAGATCTTAATTTTCTACAGAAACTTTCAAAATGCCTAATTATGTAAGAAAAAAATCAGAAAGGTCCGAGAGCTCTAGGATTGTTGGACGTGGAGGCATCTTAGTTTTTTAAGAAAAATACAAGTCCACAAATTATGACCAGCTCCCAAATCAGATCGTTAATTTTATTTTGTTAACTTTCTGTCTTCTTGAAATAGCAATTCCTTCCACCAAATGCAATCAATATTTTATATGAATTTGTGAGAAAAATTGCAATCAAAACAGTGGCAAGTGGAGGATTAAAAATACTAGATACTTGACGTACTTTTAGACCTGAAATATATGACGGTTAAGAAGGTTGGTGACGAAAATTATTATGCAGACTGAAAAAATTTGTACCTATCGACCATCGGTCATTGGAGAGACGTTTGGGTGTTAAATTAAAAGTCAATGAAGCATTTTGCTGCTAATCTTGATGACCCATTTTCAAAGCTGTTCTAAAATCGTTGGCTGAGTTTACAAGCGATCCGTTAAAAGCAGTATGTTACATAACGCAACCACTGAACAATTTCTATATTACTACTGAGAAAAAAAAATGCCACGCTATTTGGAACAATATTGGTGTTTGATTTGTAAACGATTTACTTGAGGAATTAGGACTTTTTTTACGTATAAAGCTATCAGCATCAAGAACGAATTCGAATTAAAATGAAACTTTCTAGAGATTGAAAGCATATTAAGAGCTATAGCGCATTTTCACACAGTCATGAGAGACACAAAAGACAATAAGCGTAGTGGCCATGTTGGTGTCCAAAACAAAAGACATAATCAAAATTTTTTTGTTGAGAGTACACCAACATGGCAGCTATGATGCCAGGTGAAAGTTCTCTATACCAAAACATTTGGTAAATATCTGTCAGTAAAAATGGAAGATTTAAAGAAGTTAGATCAAAGAAATTGGAATTGGAAGAAATACTAACAGAACAAAATGTACGAAAGTCACTTATCGCGTAATTCTTCGAGCTGTGGCATCAAAACCTAGAAAGGCTCAAAGCAAGTGGCGTACAGACATCTCTCTCTCGCTAATATTGACTGAAATTTCCATATTGAACACCTTTCTCTAGTATGGTAAAAACAAAGCTACAAAAACAAAGAAACATTTAGCAAAGCTAGGTTTACCCGATTCTGATAACTGCACATTTGGTGAAAGTAGTTGCCAATTCTTCCTAGCCACAGGCAAATGTTTAATCGCTCAACAGCTCTAAGCATGAAAGTCGAAGTTGCAGAGAGAGTACTCGGAAAAAACCCTCGGAGTCAGATTGAGATTGACAAATCTAAGCCCATATGCAGAATCTGGGAATTGATCCCGGTGTAACAGGCCAAATTAACTCCTACCCAGATTAAACCCAGGTATAGTTGGCCTAGGCAGAATATATCCCGGGTATAAACTGGCCTAGCCCAAACTGTACCCGAATGTGTAAAAAAGCCTAGACCAGACAAAACCCCTCCAAACCAGAATATATCCGGGTATAAACTGGCCAAGCACAAACTGTACCCGAATGTGTAAAAAAGCCTAGACCAGACAAAACCCCTCCAAACCAGAATATACGCCGGGTATAAACTAGCCTAGCCCAAACTGTACCCGAATGTGTAATATAGCCTAGGCCAAACAAAACCCCTCCAGGCCAGAATATATCCCGGGATATAAACTGGCCTAGCCCAAACTGTACCCGAATGTGTAATAAAGCCTAGGCCAGACAAAACCCCTCCTGGCCAGAATATATCCCGGGTATAAACTGGCCTAGCCTAAACTGTACCCGAATGTGTAATATAGACTAGGCCAGACAAAACCCCTCCAAGCCAGAATATATCCCGGGTATAAACTAGCCTAGCCCAAACTGTACCCGAATGTGTAATATAACCTAGGCCAGACAAAACCCCTCCTGGCCAGAATATATTCCAGGGTATAAACTGGCCTAGCCCATACTAAACCAAGACATGTAAAATAGCCAAGGGCAAACTATACCACTCCAGGCCAGAATATACCTATCTAACGTTAAAGTCAAACCTCAAACATTTTCTTGTTAATTATGTATATTAGTGTAGTTGTGAACTGACTTCATTTTAAGAGCTAGTAAATTTGTTGACCTTTAAAAAAGATACATAGACAATTTTGTTTTTTTCTTTCCCAGATTTTATATACTACTTTTGGCACTGACATAATTTTTATAAAGCATTTACCAAAAAAGTACGAACTGCGTGGTTTCCATCTACTTCTCCTACCCCATCACCCCATTTACACTCGGTCAGAAAGAGTGTCATTTGATCTCAAACAACGTGTCAGTGATTTTTATCTAAAAATGCCAGGTTATTTTTTTAAAAGCTATTTTAAAATTTAGAATTGATTCATCGCTTTCTTCAAAAGGCGTCGATTGGCAAAATATATCTCGAGAATGAAAATACACATATAAAACCGTTGACAGGTTTTTACAGCTCTCATAAATGCAAGGACTGTGGAAAACTTATGGTGATTTTTTTTATAAAGACGAAACTTTGGTGGGTTCGTAAATACGACAGAAATAACTTTTCAAGAAAACAGCAAGAAAGGATTTCAAACGCTCACTTTTTATGCTTGCTTTGTGCTCATAGCATTTTACCCACAAGAATTTTATCGATCAGAGCTCATGCAAAATCCAGTGCTGATGTTAATTGTGAAAATTAACATACCGCGTAATAATGATTTCACGTGATTAGTTCTGCTAATTAGCAAGCTGTTAAAGTCTATTTCATATCTCAAAATATCTCGATAACGAAAAAAGATTTTGGGTTTTAATTTTCACATTTTATTTTAAGTAAAAAAATAAAAAAATGTGTGGTACCTAAAGCCAGTTATACTATTATACATAGGTGGTCTCTCAATAAATTGCTGAAAAAGTTAGTAATTCTTGTGCTTCTACTAATGTTATGTGGGGTACAATCTTGGGGTTATGAATTGGCGTAGGCCAATTTACATCTCGGACCATAAACTGGCCTATGCCAGAATATATATATATATATCTTATTAGGCGGTTTGGCAGCCAATATGGCTGGATATTTTACGAGTCGGCAGTATTTTAGCGAGCCTTTAGGCGAGTCAAAATACAACTCGACGAGTAACAATGTCCAGCCATATTGGCTACCAAACCGCCCAATAAGTTGTTTATTATACGATATTTATTTTGTTCGATCCCTATATCTTATTTTCTAAAAAAAATTTTATTCACGAACGTAGAATGAAGAGGTTCAACAAGTTTTGTTGTGGCAAAAACGTTAAACAATCATTTATTGGTTCGTGGTTCCTTTTTCAAACTTTCATTTTAGGCGATTCTGTTTGGCTGGCAAACAATAGTGCCGTCAAACTAGTCATATCATTGGCTCTACACTAATGACATCATCGAAAAGCTGTCAAACTAGTTTTATTTTCATCCGAACTACAGAAAGCAAAGTCGACCTGATGTTTTGCAAAAACTATGAAAGGAAAAAGCTTTCTGAAACTAGAGCTACATTTACAACAGAATTTTAAGCCAACAAACGGAAATATTTTAGAAAACGCTATCAAAACTTATGGACTATTAAACAACAAAGGCCTATGTTCTGAGTAAGTTAACGTTCAACGAATGCGAAATGTCACGTTAATTTTAGTCCTCTTCGTCGCTTAACTCGAAAATATATCGTCGACGTTTTGGAACTTGTGGTTCGACTGGAGCCCGGTTCTCTCCAAGAACAAACGTACAGTGTTGGAAAATTGCTCCACAGAACATCCCCTTCGTTTCTTTGACGTGGATAGCGTGCTTTTCAAGCAGATTTTGTTTTGTGTTGTCGGTGTGGGCACTCAACGGTCCATGAGAGCTAGCTTGCTTGCTCAAGATTTCTGCCATTTCTTCAGTCTGTTGCACCACGGAGAAAGCTGAGTAGCTATCGAGGGTCTTTGGATTCTTGTGGCCTGAAAGCTGACATATTTCGAGAGCTGGAACACCTGCCTGCCTCAGTGCTGTTAGTGCCATATGGCGCCCAGTATGGTTCACTTTGCGACAATAGCCATGGATTTCATGTTTCTTGTACCAAACTGACAATTTTGGGAACCGTATCATGGCCAAGTAGAAAGGATCGTCGGGTTTCTGCATTTCCTGTGGTCGGTGGTCGAACATATATGACTTCAGCAATCGAACGGGACACCTGTCTGTACTAAAGGCAATTATTCGTGGGGAAAACTGGCGTTCGTGAGAAAACTCAACAGCACCATTGCGAGTTTTTGTCCCTCGTTCAAAAAGCAGAAGAATACATCTCAATTATGTTACCAGAAATACGTTACGTCTCCAGCTAACAGAAATTGAAAATACAATCACCAATATCTTAACTAACGAAGAATTCAACAAAGTAAAACGAATCCACGACATTACCAACCAAAAAGAAATGACATCAGTCAAAGAAAGGCATCTAAAGAAATTTACCAACCTCAACAAAAACTACTAACGTAAACGACGACACCAACGTTGACAAAAACAAATGGATAATTAACCTCTCAACTAAACAGCTCTCCGACCAAGAAAAAGACCTTTTAGCCAAAGGAATGAACTTCTGTATAACACCATCAACAGTTCCAAACAAGGAAATAATCGCTAAAGTTGAAGATGCTATTAAGAATCTACCAAAGGAGGAAGCAGACGCAGTAAGAGCCAAAGTCAGCTTAACTCTACAGGCAACAAAAACACCGAAAGACAACCTAAGCAAACAACAACGCAGTACCCTGAAAGCTTTGAAAGCAGATAAAAATATCATCCTCCCAGCCGACAAAGGTCGAACAACGGTAGGCATGGACAAACAAGATTACATGAACAAATGTTACCAACATATCAACAATGGTCCATATAAGCGCCTTAAAAAGGATCCCACGGAAACGATCAAACGTAAGGCCAAAAATATCTTACTTGATTTAAAGAAGACAGGATACATAAACGAACAAACATACTACCAACTAAAAGCCACAGATTCACCTCCGCCACGATTCTATGGTCTTCCGAAAATCCACAAACAAGGAGTTCCTATTCATCCAATCGTTTCTTGCACTGGGACGCCGTTATACAAATTGTCCAAATTTGTTGCTTCCATCATAAGCAAATACACATCTAGTCACTGCAAGAATTCAACTGAATTTTCGGAGTACATCAGGCATGTAAGAATAGAGGAAGATGAATCCATGATCTCCTTCGACGTAACCTCAGTTTACACTAACGTTCCAATAAACGACACTTTAAGCATCATTGAAGACTTACTCAAAAACGATTCAAATTTCAGCAACAAAACCACCACCCCAGTGAAAAACTTCTTAGACCTAGTCACACTAGTATTGACAATAACATGGTATCTATTTGATGGCAGTTTCTACTCTCAAACTAACGGAGTTGCAATGGGAAGTCCAGCGTCTTCTGTTGTGGCCGAAATATATATGCAAGCCCATGAAACAATAGCAATTACTACATCCAGCAATCCCCCGAAAATCTGGAAAAGATATGTCGACGATGTATTTGCAATAATAAAACGCTCACCTCTTGACGAATTCCATCAACACATCAATGCTCTACACACACTACATTGAATTCACTGTAGAGCATGAACAAGATCAATGCCTGGCCTTCCTTGACACTGAGCTCTCATTCAGTGTATATCGCCAACCCACACATACTGATCAATATTTAAACTACGAATCTAACCATTAGAGATCATGCAAGGAAAGTGTTATTACTTCACTTCATTACTAAACCGTGCCATTAATGTAGTAAGTAGAGAGGAAGATAGAAAAGAAGAAATGAAGCACATCACCAAAGCGTTAATAGCAAATGGATATAATCAACACATGATTAAAAAGGTTGAAAAGAAGCTAATTAGAAGATCTTCTCAAGAAAATGCACCTTCACCCGATCAACCACTAGGCACAACCATCTTACCCTATAGTCCAGGCACAAGCGAAATTCTATGCAGAAAATTAAAAAATCATCAATATCTTCACGATCTAATCCACCAATTGTAAAGTCCGCAATGGAGAGTCAACAAAGTTCGTGAAAGCGTTTCATTAAATTGGTTGTAAACGGTCAGTGACCGGGGCAACCCACTCTTCCTTCCTGTTCATAACAATGTCTGCTTTGTTGTTTGTTGATCAGGACGGCCTCTGTAATTTGTCTCTCCACTGGTTTCTTGAAAGTTTTAAGTATTTTCAGTTTGAATGCCTCTTCGTGTCCAACCTGTGCTGGATGATACTCTCGCAGGTGCATTCCCAGGGCTGAGTTACTAGGGTCATCTTTCCTTACAGCTTCCAGATGTTTGAGGCATCTTGGATAAGCGGAATTGCCTGATTCTCCAATATAACTTGCGCTAATGTTCGCTTGTTTACACAATTTGCATGTGGCCTCAGAAGTTTTTTCTTCTGAGAAAAAGAAGCTTGTGTCAACTCGAACATTTCTTCTATAGTTATTTCCAAGCTGAAGATATTTATACAACTACTGATTTATAAAAGTATGGATATATTGAGCCAGCAGTTAGCAGGACATATATATACCCGATATTCTATCTCTAAGAACTAAGTTAAGTGACCCGTTCCCTACGAGATTTCCTGTAGCTCAGGGGGTTAGAGCGTCTGACCGGTAATCAGAAGGTCATGCGTTCGATTCCCGTTAGGGTCTCAGAAGTGTTTTCTTCTGAGAAAAAGAAGCTTGTGTCAACACGAACATTTCTTCTATAAGCTTATAATTCTTGGAGACTTTAATGCTCGGGTTGGAAAGAACCATGAATCACAATGGTCTACTCTTACTTTATCTCTGTTCAGAATTTAACTATTTAGCTATTTGTAACACCTTCTTCCGTCTGAAATTGAAACACAAAGTTACCTGGACTCATCCAAGATCCAAACATGGCCACGTGATTGATTATATCATTAACCGAAGAGATAATATTGGGGATGCTTCTATTGTGTGAGTATTACGTAGTGCAGAATGTGGAACTGATCATTTTATGGTCCGTGAAAAGTTCAAGTTTCGTAGCTCGTGTTATTATTAATTTTTATTTTTATCAGAGAACGTATCTAAAATTTTTTTAAGTTTTATATTTTAGAAGCCGGATATGTCAACCATGTAAAATCTCATGTAGTTTCTCAAGCTCCTGCCATAAGTGCCAATCTTGCAAAAGCACCTCTTAAGATCCATTTGAAAGCTTGTGGACGCAAGTATTTACATGTATAGTTTCTGAGACGGCTGTCGTCTGTAAAGATGTAGCAATCATCATATATGTTTGTATATGTATGATATATACAATAATTATATCTATGAGTATGTATGTAACTTGTATATTTGCAATAATTTAATTAAAAAATTGATTAATTAAAATTATAAAAAGAAGATTTGAAAACATCATTCGAAAAATTTTTCATCCCCACTGCCCCTCTTGCTGTAACTCTTCCCCGCTTTTCCCCATTGTGGAAAAAGTGAAAGCAAGCAAAAGCAAAAATTAGTAGTCACATAATATGCCCAACAAACGCCAGATTGCCAAACAATTATAAAATAATCTTTGTCGCAGAAAACAAACAACCTTTACCTCAAACGTTCTGTCATGCTTCTTGATTTTCAGCGAACCACCGCTTCCTACTGCGTCAAGGGAAAACTTGTCGGACCATTCAGATTCTGATAACCTGACGCGTGTCTGGCGGAAACAAAGTGGTGATCTCTTTAGGTTCATTATCATCACTTTTACCCATATTCAGTTATAACTGCTATGAAAACGATTAAAAAAGTCAATGTACGTATTTTGTTTTCAGTTTTTCAATTTTAAAACCTCAATCGCAATCGCTGTGTTCCTTGTATCATCGATCAACAGTTAGAGAATTTTTTTACAAATTAACTGTAAACTGCCAAAAATATTAAAGGCGGGCATAATTGGTGCATTTGTGAGATCTCTGCTTTCTGACCACAAGGCCCCCATTTCGATCCCGGCTCTGCCAAGATTTAAATATTTGTGCGACCTTCAATTCCACCTAAGGTAACTCAGCTTTCCATCCTTCCAGTGAAGGTAAATGAGTACCAGTGTTCGCTGGAAGCTAACCTGCGATGGATTAGTGTCCCATCCAGGGGGAATCAAAGATTCTAATCCGCCTAACATTATGTACAGAAACCGAAGATAAGCACCGGCCCCATGGGCCACTTGGCTTGTAAAGGATTTAGCTTTTTAGCAAAAAATATTTAACCCACTTTTTCAGCTGGGATAGCTCTAGATAATGAGAAAACAAATGTAAAAAAGAAATAGAAAGCCTCTCAGAAACTGATATATTCAACTTCTTCCTTTGTAAAACCTAACCCGACTAATTTTCAAATTAAAACAAATTTTTAATTCAGCAAAAATAAAAAATGGCGTATAAAAACAAGCATAATAAAAAAAATTTGCTTGACTGATTAATAGCTTACCGTTTTCTTGCCATGGTAACCCAACATAACGGCATCATTTAACGAAGTAGGGTGAGGAATGACACTTTCATCATCAGAGGTCTGTAAATTGATAACTCTCACTAAATACAAATATGCCACTTATTACCAATAAAAACTGGCACAGCAAACTAGAAAACAAGAAGGCAGATCTCTCTTATTAAAAAGCTAGCACGAAAACCTTAATCTTCTGCATCGAACAAATTCATCTGTACTGCTGTACTAGTGAAGTAATGGTACTTGTTAAGGTCAATATTTAAAATACTTAAATACAATATATATATATATATATATATATAGAATTGGGTTACTATATGAAACTACACATGATTCACTGCGACTCTGAGTTTCGTGCTTGCGCACTCATCAGGCAGATTTAATGAAGAAAAAC
>JANCMA020107752.1:0-25069 GCA_024336925.2 Zoanthus solanderi
GCGCTACACTTAAAGACTTAAGATTTGCCACAATGTGTGTTATATCGTTCGTTTGCTTATTGCGCTCGGATGAATTAATTAACATAAAAGCTTCTGATATTATTGTCCATTCTGATTACATAGTTATCAAAATACCAAGAAGTAAAACTGATGTTTATCGTGACGGTCAGGAGGTATTTCTTCATAAATCGGCCAAAACTACTTGCCCTTATAGTCTGTTATTAAGATATTTCAGCCAAGCGAACATTGTTCTTAATTCCTCCGAATACGTTTTTAGGAATGTAATTTACATGAAATCAACAAATAAATAATTATGTTCTTGGCGATAGGAAAGTTTCATATACATCATATCTTGACTTATTTAAAAAGTGTATCAAGAATTTGGGCAACGATCCTAAGTTGTCTGCTTTGCATAGTTTCCGCTCCGTTGTTGCTACTGCTATAGCTAAGAATTTGAGGGTTGCCCTTCATTAGAAAGATCACTCCAAATTCACGGTAGGTGGAAATCTGACTCCGCTAAAGACATGTATATAAAAGAAATTGTTCAACAGAGATTAACAGTGTCGAAGAGTACTGGCCTTTAGACAATTAAGTGTAATAATTCCAATAAACAGTGCTTGTTAAGCGCATAACAAGCTACCCAACTTGTAATTGTTGTCTGTCTTTATTCACTGTTTTTTTACATCTTGATAAGTTAAAAGGGAAATATTTTTCATGCGTATGAACGCAGTGAAGTAGAATGAAAGTGTGTTTTCATAGCACTATAAAGTACGAAAATGACGTGAGCCATGTTGTTTGACTGTCTCCGACTTGTGAGAGTTTACAGTACGCGCTTCGTATATCGTCTTTCTCTTTGTTAACAATGAAAATAACAATTTTTGCGCAATCATAATCTTGCGCAGGCGGAATTTTGTGGTTGATCCAAATCGACGCCATCTTGGATTTCTCCGAGAGGGTCTGGGTGCGTGTGTAAGAGCCTTCCAGAGCAAACACTGACACTATTTTTTTACTTTGAAAATAGTTCGTAACTAAAAGACAAGAGAACAGTTTATTATTTGACTTCTTGTTTGTGCGTTAATAACTGTTTTTACACAGGACTAACTTCAATCGCTCTAGCACGGTGCTAGAAAAATCACCATCCTATCCAACCTTTAAACTATCGAACGCACTTCACTAATCTATGATTACTACTAGTCATAAAATATTACACGTATTGCACCGAACCAAAGGTTTCTTTTCATAAACGTAAATATTGCTGAAGAGACAATGATGTCGTCATTATCTTCTACCATCTTATAAAATTTACCATCTTCCAAAATCTTGTCGATAAGTAACAACTGCAGTACCACCATCGCAAACACCCTTGCTAAGCATTCGCATTTGCTACGAATGGAAATTTTCCAGATAAAAATTTTGAAATTTCCGGAAATTTGTGGAATTGTGATAAATGGTAAACAACCAGAGTTCCCGTTTATTCCGGAAATTTTCCATCGGGGAAAACCAAACACGTGTAACTTAGCAAGCAGAGGTTATAATAAAGTTGAATTTTGAGTTGTTTTTGTCAAATTCTAAACAAAATACATTTCCAGTTATGCATTGAACAACAATAAGCAGAGATTCATAAACGTTGGGTTGCAGCATGCGAGCCAGTCACGGACATTTATTGAATTTTTTTTTTCCTTTGCCAGTTTGCGCACAAAACGTGCTAATAATCACATCCAAACCAGAATTGAAATCTGCTCGGCTAAATTCCCTCAAAACTAGCTCCTCATTGCATCCATGTAATCCTCTAGATATCAAATGCATAAACGCCTTCAGAGACAAATTACATTTTGGAAGGAGTAACGAAAGTTGGGCTGTTTACTTTGCGCCATATATGTTGAATTTCGTCGGCGGTCTTTCCAGTTTGCCGATTTGAAATCAAGGAACTTAATTTCTGGCGGCAAGTAGTTCGAATAATCAATCGTTTGCCCACATACAGTAAATCCAATTGCCTTTTTCTACAAAAAAAATATTGGCAGGGATTCTGCTTTCATAAATGAAACCACGATTTTTTACTTTTACTGTCTTCATGTGAAACGTCCTTACAAGGAAGCTGGTCGTCGCCGAGTTTGCTTCTAAAATTTTTCTTTCCAAAATAAAATTTATATATTCGCGCCACTGTGTAAAATCCTCTATTTGTTGTCAACTGGCCTCCTATAGCCATATAAAGTGATTAACATTTTTGGTCGGTCATACCGCGCATACTATGTTTCGTCAGGGCAAAGTTAGTAGAGTGGACTGGTTATGAAACTTAGCAAACTACAAAGAGGATTAAAATGCTCCTTTGTTTCATGTTGTGTGCAGGGTCACGGTTATGATCTTTTGTTCTAAGTGCGATGGCTCGTTGGACCATTGGCCGTTTTCTCTATACATCTCAAAGCCCTTTGTAATCTGTGCAGAGTCAACGTCATATAACAATAGGGAAAGAGAACTATGGTCAGGGGAAACCCCACACTCGCGAAAAATTAACAAAACTTGCATGCAGTTTTTGAAAAGTGAAATACAAGAACCAAGCGAAGAAGAAGTGCTTCGGCATACTACGCGGGTAAGTATCAGTATTTTTTTAATTCAGTACAAGCATAACCAGATAAAAGAAGATTCAGATTGGCAATGAGTTAAAGCAATTTCACCTCGATTGTTATAAAATTGTTTTAGCACCAGTAACGAAGGAAAGAGTTTGAATACATTTGTAAAGAGCAAAACAAGATCAAGAGGTAAGACTAAGAGAAAAACAGTTGGCAGTAAGCAGGTCATAATATAGTCACGAGAATCTTTAATTGCTTGCTAGTATCACGAAGAGTCATGTTTGAGCCTTTATCAAGTGATTTCAAAACGATTTTGCAAGGTCTCCGTTTTTGGGTCTTCGGTCTTCGCTTTCTAGACACCCAAACTCGGATTGAATTAAGTCAAAAAAAAAAGAAGAACTTGAATAATTAAAGACAGAAATTTGTCAGTAAATGCGGTGAGGACGCAAAAGTTTTGTTCTGTGTGGTCTAAAAAAAATTACAACTGCGTTCGAGCATGCATCGCTTTTTCTTCGATTCAAAAACATGCGTATACGATATAAACATAACACAAACGGCGGTTACAAACATCATGGAACAACGCATGTTGTTGATTTTCAAATATATGATTATAGTAAACAAATAATGGAAAAAGTTGGTAAAAACTGTGTATAAAGCTTGGTGACCCTTTCATGCGCCTAAAATCGTCAAATTATATATAACCACACAAAAAAATAACGCAATCAAAATGACAATTTTGACATGCGCTTTTTGTAAGAAGCATTTTGTTCTAAGTGAGTGAGGACCTAGATTTGTCCATATTTATAAAGTTTGAGCCTTTTTCAACCACACCTTTTTACGAAACAGAGTTTCGGCAGAATAACTAAAAGTTAATTCATCAGATTTCTTAACACAAAAATGAAGGCTGCATGCAGAGAAGTTAACGTAATATTCTTTCTCACTTATGATAAATAAAGAATCTAGTGATTCAATTTCAAAAAGATTTGCATAGCCACGTGGAAATCGAAATTAGGGGAGCCCCCTAAAGAAACGTTAATTAATTGAATAAATTTTACAATAACATTTAAGCTTTCTACAATAAAGTTTACGGTTAAAAGTGCTAGTGTCATTGTCAAATAAAAGAGCCGGTGAAAAAAAGTATATACATTATATATAATTTAAAAACAACAGAACAGTACGAATTAAAATTTTATCAGGAATGTTTAAATACACGAAAAGCTATTGTTAAAAATTGAATGAGCTCTACTTTAAGAATGAAATTAGCATATAAAAAGTATTTAAAATGAAAATAATGTAATGACTATAAGTGTAAATAATAGAAAAATCATGGCGTTAAAATACTGTTAAAACTTTAGCACGTATAGAATCCATATTGGACCGGCATTAAGGCTAGGCTTCATTAAGGTTTCATTTTCACTTTAGAAGCTATGATCAAAGTTAGCGCAGAAAGGTAACTCTTGGAAACAATCAAATTAATTCAACCACTGATAAAGAGTGATGCTTTAGGCTTTAGCAACGTGGAATTTGAATGCAACAAAATTAGGGGAAATTCCCCTGGCCTAGACAAAACGTCACTTAAAACCTTTTACATTCCGCACGACCTAAGGGCGTGTGTTAGTTTTATGACAAAGGGATTTTGGCAAATGAAAGATGTAAGAATTTTCATCTTAAGTTAATGGAACCGAAACCAATTGATTGGACGCAGTTTAGGAATCCTATTGTTGAACCGGTAACTGTTTTGCTATTTATTTTCAGCAGCATTTTAATTATGTCTGTTCAGTTATCTAATTGGAGAAGGAGAGCCGCTTCAAAGCTCAAACTAATTTGAGGCCAAAGCATGTTTTTAGGAAAAATATAACAACAATATTATTTCAAAATCTTCAAGTTCAGGATAGTTATGTTTATGTGGAACGAGTAATCAGTGATATTTCGAAAGCTAAAGCCAGTTAACAGCAATGTATACATAACATATGTGCGATCATAATCTTGCGCAGGCGGAAAAAATCTCGATCATTAGTGTGGTTGATCCAAATCGACGCCATCTTGGATTTATCCGAGAGGGTCTGGGTGCGGGTCGTTTCCAGAAGACGGGCCTCGTGCGAAATAGTCTGCACTGCAGAGGAAGTTTTATCATCATTGAGATTTATCATATAGATACTAAATGTTTTTGTTCAGAGTTAACCAAGAGTTAAAACTAATTCACTTCTGATCAAGCGGGCCCTGGTGCGTGATACTCAAAGACAGAGTTACTGACTTGGTCCATGAAACACCGAATACTTTGAATTTGCAAATTGTTCGTAACTCAAAGACAACAGAACAGTTTCTTATTTGACTTCTTGCTTGTGCGTTAATAACTGTATTTACATGTACACAGGACTAAGTTCTATCCCTCCAGCACGGTGCTAGAAAAATCACTATCCTATCCAACCTTTAAACTATCGAACGCACTTCACTAATCTATGATTACTACTAGTTATATTTACTGACATGAAATCACTGCCGAAAAGCTACCAAATTGAGAAAGTAAAATTTCAGGTGTACTCCCACCTTAAAATTCATTTTATCTGAAAATTGTTAGAAAACTTAACAATGTCATATGCCTTTGTGCATGTTTTTTCAGCTTTCAGGGAATTTGGCCGGTCGAAATTGAAAACTTCCAATACACACAAAAATATTTCTGCCCTTTTTTCGTTCTCAAATTGAATGAAATAGCATTTCGCGGCAAAAAAAGGGCACAGCTGACATATTAGCAGCTCATCATTACGAACTGAGGACCGGATAATTTCACATGCAGCCGAACTCAGATATGCTAGTTACAAGAAAATTTAAACGTACACCCGTAAATGAGATCAACAAAGTTTTCTCTTACACTCCGTGACACAACAGCACAATATCAATGTTAACAACTGTTGCGTTGGGCGTAAAAAATCGTTTAATTTTCCGGCTTAACAAAAAACATATTGGCTTTGTTTTGAAAGACGGTTAGAATAGGTTTTAGTATCAGCATATTCAACATATAAACAACAGCTGTAGATTCTCAGGCTCTGAGCCGTATTATACGATTTTTAAACTTATTGCGTGCATGTAGTCATGGTATTTTTAAAACATAGTGATAATTGTTTTGTACACGCTGAATAGAATTGGTTAGAATGAAATGCTTTATAGAATGTATTAAAAGAACAATTCAGAACAGAAACTGACTTCGAAGAATTAGATGGTTTACAATGGGTTTTTGGGCTGCAATTAATCTTGAGTAGAACAGAAGAATGACAAAGCTGAGAGATCCCTCTCATATTCGACTGATTATGAATAACTGTCAGTTATTTAGCTGCAACTCACATTAAAGCCATTCGATAAAAATAAATTTTAGCGAGTTTATTTTTTTCTGTTCAAACAGTAATAAAGGGCGGAAAATAGTCACTTTTAGTGGTTTAGAATCAACCAAAGACTTTCGGTTTAAGCCTCCATTTTATACATGTTTTTTTTTTTTCACAATTTAAAAGCTCTATATATCTTAATCCTTATAAGAACAATTAAAACACAGACGATTACATTCTACATAATATGTGTCGCAGCTTCAGTCCGTAGCTTCTAGTTCCCTTAGCTTTAAAAATCATTTTCAATTTATTTCAGAAAAATGCTCATTATCTCCAGAAGAAAAAAAAATCGGTTAACTAATGTCAATTTTAAAATAACCGTTCTTTGTTACATTACTAGTCGTTCTTTTCTACGTCTTCAGCAGTGCATGCGCAGAAGAACTTGTTTTTTGGGGTTTTTTTTGGCAAAAGAATATAGTAAACCAGGCTAACCTTTTTTCCGGTGTCCATAATGATATTTTACTTTCGCTTAATTGGTAACGTTTAGATATTGGTTAAAAGCTGGAAGAGTTATATTTTTCAATTATTTTTAATTAGCGGAACCCCACTAAACGGTTGAAAGTCTAATAAAAGCTGGTTCTGAGGAACAACTTTCTAAGCACTTAAAACAGACGCCATGCCAGTTCATGTCAATGCTGTACACTGACACAGTGAATGAGGTAAGAGAACATTTTCGTAGTTTTAGTTTGGTAGGTTTTTCTTAAATTCTTTTAAAAACAATACTTAATTTTTTTGAATGAGAAATGAACTTTAATTAAAAACGCTTCTATTTCCAACGTTGTGTGTTTCATCTGGTTTTTCAATATAAAATCAACTCCAATGAAACAACTCCGCAAGGCAAAGTATTATTTCCCGAACGAACTATTTATCTTTGTCAAATATAGCTGCCTTTCTATATCAAACAACTTTCCAAATTTACTAGATTTTTTATCTTTCTTAGAAATATTAGTAAACAAGAAGTATTTCTACACCTAAGCGGCAATGTAAGCCTTTTTATTTTGTACAGGTGTGAACAACTCAGTCGGCCGACCCAGAATAATGAAGGTGGCAACAGTAGAAACGTTTTTTTCTTTCTAAAAACAGATTATGATCATGGTAATTCTTTTCAGAGTTGCTCTGGTGATGATTTTAAAAAGTTATATTTTAAGCTTTCTATTGATTTTCCCTGATTAACTACTGACCCACCAAATTCAGTAATTAGTTTTTGAAAATAAAAAAGACATAAAACGAATATTATTTCTTTCAACTTTTTCTCACCACCGCAAGTTTTATTCGACGTTAAAAGGATTTTCTGGGAAAACAGTTTTGTGTTACTGTTGGAGTTAACTAGCTTTCGAACAGAATCAATTTTATTGCTTAAAAATTCAATTACACAAGCCCATATATTCCTTGTCGATCACGGAGTGTAGCCCACTACACCAAACAGTGCACGGTTTTTCTGAAAAGATTATTTCGTAGATCATGATCATGGTGTTTTTTAAATGATTTTTGTATTCGACAAACACAGTAAAATCTAAGACTTTTCCTAAGTAATTATGAGCTGTCAAAATCGTAAATCAAGGTTTTTTCTACTTGCACCGAAAATTAATCCCAAACTGATAATACAACTGACTGGCAAACCGCAGCTAAACCATTAATTTCCCGTTTTGTCCGTTTTGCCTTTCGTTGCCAAGTTCGAAACTTGCCACAGATAGTCCGAAACTTTATTTTTATCTAGGAAGTTATCTGCTCCAAGCCCACATTAACCCTTTGCGGCAGGACATGACAGTATTAATGTTTACGTATTTTAGGGGTATAAGAGCAAATGGATTTCTCAATCCAACACCGCAATGCTTTTTACACCAGATAGTGCTGTTTTATTTCACCCGGGGCTCAAGCTTTTGTATTACGTCTCTTAATTTGAATGTAATTTCTTCAGCAAACTGTCAGGAAAGTTAGAGTTCGGTAAGTATTGTGTTTATAAGTGTTTTTTCGAGCCATTTTCAACTGCAGAAGCCCCCAGGGTAGTAACTACAGAATACCCCACAGTTATTGTTCTTGATTTCACTGCGCATTTATTTTTAAAGAACGACGAATGCGCACGAATAAATTACCGACAGTTGTGGGGTATTCTGTAATTAAGCTCCCCCAGGCTGGCATCACGAATATTTGGTCGATTTTAAAATTTTTTTTTTTGGAAAATGCTTAGAAAGGCCCAATTTCTAAGAAGACAAAATTTCTTGAAAGGTGATATATATACACGTACTTTAATGACTAAGCCTTGCTAAACATTCAATTCAAAATATGTAGTTTATGCTTCGTTCTTAGTGATTGACCCGCGCTAAACATTCAATTCAAAATATGTAGTTTATGCTTCGTTCTCAGTCATTGACCCGCGCTAAACATTCAATTCAACTTGTCAAGATATTAATCAGGTCTAAAGGTATAAAGAGACGGTCAAAGACAGGAACGGCAATAAGTTTCTTGATAATTTAAGAAATAAAATATGTTCTCCGTGCCTTCATAACCTGGTGAAAAACCGAGGCGAACGTTTGGGAGAATTCGAGAGCAGATCAGTGAAAGCCCGAGAAGCAGCCGCATGTGTATAATTTAATTTCTTTCACGGAACTGTAAATTCATACAACTTGGAGACAACCAACACATTGCTTACGTCATTTTCGTGGTTCATAGCGGTATGAAAACACACTTGTAAACCAATCAAAACCCACGTACTTTATTTTATAAAAAATACTGTTGAATCCTAATTTTTAACCCCCGGTTCAGTTTATAAATGCCTTATTTTTCCACTAAATCCTTGAAGGCCAAAAAGGAACTCAGCTACATCCCCTGTGGCTTTTCTAAAACCTCATAATCCGTATTGATAAAATGGGATAACTCCATGCTAATGAGGCCGAAAAAGGCTAAAACAGCTGCTTATAAGATCCAGTCATGACAGCTAGCTCGTTCAGGGGTAAAGCCCCGTCTGCACGAGCAATTTTAATGTAACAATTTTTATTTGCTCGTGTAGATGAACAAAACTGACCAATTTTTTTTATGACAATTATATTTGCCGAAATTAAAAAACTGGCGTGTTAGTTTTTATGTGGCAAATAAAAATTGTCACATACAGAAAATTGTCCGTGTAGACGACAACACATAAAATTAGCAATTTTTTTCATTTCATCCTTAGTTCCCAGTCTCCAATCTTTTGTTTTCAAATAAAAAGTGCTCGTGAAGACGGGGCGCTCACTCGCAAATAAATAAAACTTGTCACGTGAAAATTGCTGCCAAAGATCTCTTAAATGGCCTGGTAAGGAGTTTCATTCTCTCAAAATTATAAGGATGTGAACCCAACCATACATGTATGTTGGTCATATCATCTCCAGCTACGGTTAGACCCAACAGATTGATTATAACAAACGGTGGTAATTCTTTTTTCTTTTCTTCAACAAACTCATCCGAAAAAACAAACTCATCCGAAAAAATTGGTATATTGCCCTCAGCGGGACTCGAACCCACGCCCCCTGTTTTCTAGTGAAGCATGCTAATCACTATTCCACCACACTGGCAACGTAGCAGAGTACTGAAATACTGAGGCTAACGGCGAGAAGTTCCCCAAGGGCCCAATAATTTCTTCATCTGAAGGCTCCTCCGCCTCTAGTTCTGTTTAGAATCGATTCTTATCTTCTTAGAAACTGCATGTATGAACTCAAAAGTTTCGACACTTTGTTTCCTTAAATAATTAATAATTTCCTGTTTTTAACTCTATCTTTGTCTATTTGCTACCTAAAGTTGCATTCTAATAAAGAAGATTAGGAAAAACGCCAGACAAAACCCATGTCGCTTTTCGTTGCAATAGCGTGTAGAGCTCAATCAAATCATAACTGAATGAAGGGGCTTTTGAAAACTCGATGAGTGTGTAAACGGCTAGTCAGTTTTTCAGCTTAAATCACCCAGTTATAAATCTGCCCTTTAGAACCTTTGTATATGCTTTTAAATAACAAAAAGAGCTGCACTTGTAATTTCTGGCAGATATATTTCTCTCTGCCAGTTAACAGAGGAAATATCTTACAATGATAGGATACTAAAGCTCTGCTCTCTGGTACAAATCAACCCGCGCCCGAAGAGTTAAGAAGTAAAACTTGTTCTCCGTGCCTTCAGACGCAGTCGAGGGCTTTCACCTGCTCGAGAATTCTCACTTACGTTGCTAAGGTTTTCACCAGGCTATGAAGGCACAGATAACAAGTTTTGCTTCTTTTACAAAATTATATTATTATTTTCCGTCTTAACAAAGAAAAAGACTACATACGAAGCGCGTATGTATACTTAAATTTCTTTCATGAAACTGTAAATTCTCACGACTTGGAGACAGAGTCAACCATATTGCTCATGTCATTTTTGTGGTTCATAGCGCTATGAAAACACACTTACAGACCAATCAGAACGCTTGTACAATCCAAATTATTTTATAAATAGGAATCATTAACAAAACAAAATCTATAGACAAGCTGATACTTTCGGCTCCATTATTTTGTGTGGAGGCCGTGAATAAATAAACAAAACCAAGAGTCGTATTGTCTTGTATGTTTATGTGGTGTTGGTTCGAGATTAATATTATTATTAGCTCTTCAATGTTTTGCTCTGTCATAAATGCGGTATATATATATATTAACCGAGGCGGCACTTGGTCGAGTCAATTTGTAAAGAACCTTTGTATGCTCCCATCTGAAAAACCAACATCGTCATCAGACATTTTACTGTGTTCGTGCATTATCAACGTTGGCCTATTATATCAAGTTAATCCATTGAAGTTTGAATCTGATCACATGCATGTTTGACTGAAAAGTCGGTAACACACGCTTTTTTTTATAAGAACCAGTAACTTTCGACTGAGGCTGGGCTGTTCTTAACTTTTTGGCAATTTCAGCCTCAAATCAGTGTTCTTAAATTGCTCTTATTTCCTGATATTTCCAAACAGCACTAAATTTGCCGTAACGGAGTAATTACACCATAATATTGTTGCAAAACTGAACAGATTCCAAACAAAACGTTTTATCACAAAGTATCGGACATTATGCAACGCGTAAGAGCACTCAAGTTTTTGTTACCATTTTCGGCTGCTTTTAAAAAAAGAAAAAATTGTTTCAAAATGTTTTTATGGACTTACATGTATACATCTCAACCTTTATGCAAAAATTTAAAACAATTCTTAAATTTGTCTGATGAAAATTTCAGCCTGGTGATTGTTCTTAGCTTGTTCTTAATTCCGGGTAAATCTCTGTCAGGGTGTTCTCATAAAGTTTGTTTTTATGAAAAAAGCGTGTAATCCTTTTCTGCGAACCATGGTGTATCACTTAAGCTTTTTCTGCAATTGTTCCTTCAGACTATAAAACTTTTAATGCACCTTTTAAATTGTATAGCGCATGATTAATTCTGTTTCCAGTGTTAAAACAAGTCATTGCTCTGAAGAAGGAGCAAAATTTTAAAGACTTTCAACTTCTTACGTCGATGATTATGTAAGGTTTTCAACCTTGAGTTAATTGCAGCTATACTCGTCTATATTAACACTTCAACGTATTATTTTCAAAGTAATGCACACAGTTTTCAAATTAACAGACATGTTTCGGGAGTATACAACTCCCATCGTCAGGTGGTTTTACAATGCCGTTATAGCTTAACTTTATATAAAATTATGTAAACTTGTTAATTTAATTATAATGATAATTTTATGTTGCATTACCTTAATTGTTGGTCAAGTGTTGGCTTTATCCATTTAATGAATTAATTCAAAAAGGCCTCTTTGATATTAAGATCTAAGTCCACGCCCGGGTACTATCACGAGAATTTTAAAACAATGCTCACTGCATTTTTCATTGTATCCCTCGCACTTTTTCTTTAAAATGTTGGTGAGATTGACTATATACTTGGAACAATGAATATATACATTAGATCTTGAGCTCAGCCCATTCCAAGATTTCTATTATTAGATCATGGTTCAGCACACTGATTAGAAATGATTAAACAAGAGGAATATATTAAGAATTATAATATTTAACGTGGATGGAACGCAGTGGCTAATAATAAGAATTATCGACTTATTCCTTTTATAAAACACTAGAAATAAGAATTCCTTGCATTAGCCCTACTGCAGGAAAAATCTAAGGATATTCTCTCTTCGATTTCAAGGCCCCAAATTATTCAATTCCCACAGTCCTGAAATTCAGAATGCAACTAGTTTTACTGAATTCATCTCCAAATTGAAGAAAAATTTTCTTGTGTAAATTCAATAAGCCAACTCTTTTAATGCTTGTATGATTATATTTTCTTTTGCTACTTTCATATTTTCCATTTTTTTCTTTTTTCAACCTAATAAAAAAGTTTTGTGTTAAAAAAATGAATTGCTGTAATTAAGTTTAATTAATTATCTTGCCGGACAGTACTTTAATTTGCATACTTAAATATTAATTATCAAAGGTAGTTCTTTTCATAAGCCTTGTGGCTTCCATGGGCTCCCTTGCCGTAGTAAACAAGAAATTGTATGTAAATATCTTTTAAAAATGGCAAAAATGAAAATAAAGAGTAAATAAAGAATAAATACTTTTAACAACCCGGCCCGGCGGAACATGGGGGGCTGCAGCCCCCATTACCATTATATTTACTCTCAGATCTTAAATAAACGGATGGGAGACGGGAAGGGCAAATAATCGGGGGAAGGGATGGATGGGGGGTTGGAATCTTCTGCTAGAATTAATAATAATAGATAATCTTTTCTTAGCTTTACGTTTATCTTTTGTTTTCCCAAGTTGCATGATAGGTGCTTTGGGAGATTTGCTCAGTTTAGAAACTAACAACTCTTCAGTGTGTAAAATGTCACCATTCATGTACAATCACGACGTGTCAATATGCCGATCAATGAGCAAGGTATTTATTTTTCTCATCGGTTTGACTTTGTTATTCTAAAAAGTACCCAAACCAGCTTTCCGTTTTAAATTATTTCTAGTTTGAATTCATAATAATGTTTCTTTTTCAGAAAAAATGTTGAATGCTTTCTTAATTGGAGTTTTACGACATTTTGTCGACAGTCATTTGTTTGTTGTCAAGTCGCCTTCATTTTGTAAACGATTCCATACATGTTGTTCAGAGACCATATTTGTCGTCTTGTATTTCTTCACCTTTTAATGCTTTTCAAATAGCTCTGTTGTCATTTTATTTCAAACAATAAAGATTCTATTTTTAACTTAATATCCGTTCTATTTTCTTTTTAGAGTTGACCTGAATGAATTATGAATTGTTCCCACCAAATGCCTCCTCAAATCGATTCCGTCAAATCGGCTGATGAAATAAAAACAGCCGAGCATAGGAATTCCTTTCCTAACACGCGCTAGCAGCTGACCACCAAATTATATTTGAAGAAACAAAGCTCTGCGACTCAAGTGTTATCGGATCAGTTCGCGTGAAATTTAGCTTAGAATTCCCTCGTCAGGCAATGGATTTTCCTTTATAACACACTCAGTGGGAAAAAGGCTCCACAATTTCTTTGGATTCATGACTCGCTCACTCTAACCTCAGATCGAGGTAATTATGCGGACGTCTGGGGAAACAGATTTCCGTTTCGTTCTAAAACTAATAACTTTAGAAGAATTGACATATCCCAATCAACGCCCTCAGTGTCCCTCTCTATCCCATCATTTTCTTTTGGGGAACTAGAATAAACACAGACTCAAGTCTTATAAAAGCTACTGTACTGGTTCACTTCTACGACTACGTATAAATACATACGAAGGCGAAGGCGCCGTCATGGGCTCTGGGAACGAGAATGAATACGTCAGGGACTGGGGATAAGCGCTCACGAAGGGATTAAACAACCTCCCGTGAGTGAAATGAGCCTGGGTTCGAGGTCGAGATTGTATTTATAGTTTCCATTAAGTGTAACACATGTTGAGTGCATATCGATATACTGAACACGGGTGATATGTTGCGGGTATTATTCTTGATAGCGTTAAGATTTATGAACCGTTTACAGCTGTTTCACTCACTTTCAGGTTTATTCAGTTTTAGTCATGCAAACGATTATCGACTTTTAGGGTGTTTTAGTTCGGTAGTTTGCGGATCCTTATGGCAATTCCTGCATTCAGAGCAATTTTTCATTTTCATATTATTTTTAAACAATTGACTTGACTGCGTACATCCGGGTGATTATCTTACTTTTTATGAATAGTGAAATTTCTGAAGCATTCTTTACTGTTCCTTCTGCGTTGCGTTTAACCATAGTTATTAAAATTAAATGGTTAGGAAACTTGGCGGCTTTCTTTGTTCTATGTTTTTGTTCTCTCTTTCCGTATTGTTATATGACGTTGACCCTGCACAAATTACAAAAGGCATTGAGATGTAAATGAGCAAACGGCCGATGTTCAAACGAGCCATCACACCTAGAACAAAAGATCATAACCGTGACCCTGCACACAACATGAAACAAAGCAGCATTTCAATCTTCTTTGTTGTTTGTGAAGTTTCATAACCAGTCCACTCTACTAACTTTGGTTTAACAGGGTCGGTCGAGTCCGTGCCTTCAACTTTTATAAATTTGACGGGTAATGTAACGTATTTACATTTTCCCGTTCGCTGATATGTCAATTCCAAAACAATGCCTTTTTTGGTATTAGGATATTTGCATAAGACGTCATTTTACTGCAACTACTAGAATACTCAACGAATTTTCTTTCTTATTCAAATTTTTATTCCCTCAAGAAAATAGTAGAACAACTGCTACTAATTATTGACAAAAGAAAATAGGCAAAGCATTCTGGTAATAGTATTTGACACAAAAGTGCAAAAGGCCCACTCGAATGTGGGCAGTCGTTTGTCCAGAGGGAGGGAAGTGTTGCGTGGTAGTCTTTGGCTACTGCAAAGAGAAGACCCGAAAAAGGATGACTGAGCTAAAACACTGTAGTCACACTGTACACCGTTTCAACTGTTAAAGTTGGTATCACCAACGTTGTGCACTAACGCATATTATTGCGTTCGAGCGAAGCGAACTAATCATGTCAATTTTGAACCTTTATAAATATATAAACAGAAAAATCTCGATGCCATCGTATTTCAGGGTCTTTTGGAAGGAAGCCTCGCTTTCGTGTTATTGTCGGGCTAAAGGGCGATATCGTAAGAAAAACTGTAGTAATTTATAAATCTCCAACCAGCTAGAACGCAAACTCGGCTCCTTTTTTTATTCGGCTACTTTATTCAGTCAACTCTTAACAAAATAGAAAAGTCTCGAACGCACCTGCCTAATCTTTGATTACAACTAGTTATAGTTATTCAAGTAAAGTTCTACAATTTTGCAAACTTATAAACACCGAATAAAATAAAATTCGCTAGGTAAATTAAAACTCGTACAGCTAACATAAAATTCACTTTTGCCTCAGGAACACAGGCTACCAAGTATACCTTGTATGCAACGTCTTGTTCAGTTTAGTGGCTACATAAACCCAATCTGCTCTGAGATCATTTTAACCTGTCGGGTGTGTCTTTTTAAATGCGTTAAACATAACCGTGACGCGGAATCCGTTTGTTGGCTCTCAGCCACACACATGACCCGGAAAACATTGCGCATGAAACACATTCAACAGGTTGGATTAACATTACAATAGTATTTAAATGGTAATCACCGCGACTCAATTCTTTTTTTGATCATCTTTATTCAAAGATTTATATTACTATACCTACAATCGCAAAACAAAAACTTAGGTTATCATATCAAGCAGTTTTTCGATTCCATAATAACTAGTTCCCTCTTCTTTTCTACGTTTTAGTTCCATATCTGTATATCTTGTAATGCACTGACCCAACCGAGCGAGTACCGATAGAAGGTACCGACTTATTCAAGTTGAAAACTGTTCAATAACCTATTGACATTGCCATAAGATTTTAAAATTTTTATAACCCAATCAGACCTGGCTTAAATAACTGTCTAAGAGGTCTTTGCACATGTATCTAGTCAATAAACGATATTATTTATGTACAGAAAGTATGCACTTCCTATTTAATGTTAGCTCCATTTGGAATCCACGTTCAGGTTACAAAGGGGGATTGTATCTGTGTGGTACTTTTTTTGGTTTACTTTTATCCATGCAGTGATTTCGGCAGCTTCTATCACATAGGTATACCAACACCACGAAACGTTAACAAGGGTATTCCTAATTACAAAACAGACTCCACAACTTTTTTTCTTTTCAGAAGAAGGAAATAAGCATTGATTGGTCGCTAAACACACCAACTCCAGTTAAATTACCCAACCGAAATCCAAAGGTAACATTAAACATTGTTCGAAAAACTATGGATCTTTACCCGGCTTTCAAAATTGCTAATGGCTAATTTGCTACGCTTCTAGTCTTTGACTTAGTAGAGCATCTGACAAACCTTTTACGCATTTTTAACATCGTCTAAAACCAATTCTCGTCTCAAGAGAAGTCACCTATTCTCTTTTAGCATAGACAACCACTGGTTTTGGGCTCTTTGGATTGAACGGATTTTTCCCATCCATTTGATTAGCTGAGTTTAGTAGTGCTTCATATGACACCAGTTTTTTGTAAGTGATTTAGGGGGAAAACAGTTTCTTTTCAGTTATTTTCGGTTGACTTGTGTAATTCTAACAAACTTTCTTTTCAAAAACAAGTCATTGAAAATAATCGAGCAATCAAATTAAATAAGTACATCAAGCCTCAAGCATGAGTTAAAAAAAGGCTATTTTGATTTGTTTTGTATCCACTGAAATTAACCTCATGCACACGCCTCGTTTGGGGTAAAGATATTCTTTTGATTTTTTCAGTCAAGGACAAAGGATAACGAGGTTAATTTAAATGTAGCTTTTTATGAAACTGGTTTTGAGGGAAGAGAGTTTATTAAGTTTTGTTTTAAAACGGTCGTTTATTATTTATTGTACTTATATATTGCTATTATTCATTAGGAAGCTAATTTGCAGGATTTTTCTTAAGTATTTCAAGAAATCTTTTCTTTTTTCAAATCTCCAAACAAATATGGAATATAAGTGAAAGGGGAATAACGACTACTCTCCAGGGCATGTACACCTGTGATTGAGTAGTTTCCCCCGTTGCTTACGAGTGAGGAGAGAGAAAATGGGTTGGGGCTAAAAGGAAACACAATTTATCTAATAGTAACACAACTGTTCTAGTTGCATCTGAAATTCTAACGAGAAAATGAACTTTGCCAACTCACGTACTATGATAGTATGGGGAGGTATATAGTTTTTTAGAAAGTCTTTTTGGATTGGATAAAAGAAAAGAAACCCAATAAACAATAAACCTTCGCCCAACCCTACAATCCAACTCTGTGTTAACGAGAACCAGTAAAATTACAGCTTTGGAGAAGTACGTACTTACTGAAAAGTATTTCCTCAATTTAATAACCAAAGATTCATAACTAACATAAAATTCATCGATTAAAATTACCTATAGTATACCTCTAAAACAGTTTATATTTTCACATTAGAAAAGGTTCTAACAAATATGCTGTAATATACTTAAATATACTTAACACATGACTTACAGATTAAAACAATAGCAGGTACAAATTTCATTTTCCCTTATTTAACTGTTTCCTCGCTGTTACAGTAAATGCAAGATAAACCTTTTAATCTTCTTAACGCCCTTGCAATATCCTCCATTTTTACATACCATGAAATTGTGAAAAACTTTTTGACACCTTGTAATTTACTTCGATGTCAAATACAATGGCACTAAATCTAGTTCCCAGTGATTATAGTACGTTGATATTATTCTAGACATACTAATTGCAAAAACAGAATAACAGCTTGAATCCATAATTCATGTATTACTTTCGATGTCCAGCAATCTTTGCATGCAGTTATGTTGCGATCTCTTTCACTATGGGCATACTCTCGTCGTTACTAACATCAAACCTGATTCAAGAAAGATTGAAGCTCATTTAAGTTACCATGGGAAACATTGGGTTTATTAAACTAAATAAAAGTAATCATATTAACAGTTTGCTTAAGAAGAAACTGCAATTGTCCTGAATTATGCCATAGAAATATGCCATAGGCAGAACTCTCTTCTTGTTACTATCAATATGCATAACATGAGCGACTCTTGCAATCCTTGTGATAGCCGAAATTAAGTCTCATTTTTGAGTTAATTGTCATCTTTTTAGAAGAATAAAGCCAATCTGATTTTTGAATAGATATAAAAACCGCCTCCATTATGCATAATCTCAATGTAATACTATATATTCTACGCTATATGCGATTTCAAATGCGCATGACATCAACAAGATAAGAATTGCAATGGGATGAAATGCAACCAATCAATCTACACCAGCGGTTATTTCACGTTACGCGAGTACCAATAATACAACATTTCATAATCATTGTACAACACTGACGTTGGAAAGATCTATCGTCTAGCCACACGGCCCTGAATTGGATGCTCTACTGGGAAGCTCTATTTGAACTACAAACAGCCATACTAGTTTCGTTTGGGGTAACATATTCCTTTGAAAGTTTGATTCAACAACGAGGCTAACTTGAACATTGACAAAAAATTATTAAAATCGCCGCCATTTTTGAATAAGGTCTATTAAGTGACCTATTCCACCAAAGCTAACTCAGCGTTCCATCCTTCCACGGTCTTCAAACAAGTACAAGAGTCAGCTTGGAGCTAACCTGTAATGGATTAGTGCCCCATCCAGGGGGGAGTCAACGACTCTCGTCCACTTAACACTACGGAAACCGGAGATAAGCACTGGCTCCAACATGGAAAATAATTTAGCTTAGCTAAGAACATTGCAACGTTTAGCTGAAAATCATAGAGCACTCAACTATATATCTATATCGCCTACAGATCTGTTTCGTGAAGACGAAGGTTCACCCCTACTCGTCAGGATGATTTGTATTTTCTGCCCATACAAGTTATATGTTATACAGGAATGTAATTCAATAAATGTAGATACATCAATTTAAATGAAATCAATTGTTCATAAACAAAAAAATATAAGTTGCGTCAAGTTGAATGAAATATGTAATGTGTATGTCATGCAATAGTATAAACGAACTAAAGAGCAATTGGTGGCTGTGTGAAAGAGCTGAGAAGCCTCTCAATAAATAATCAATTGGTGATCGAAAACAAAAAAAAACGTACGATTCTCACACAAAATAGCACTGAACGCAAGCAATATTTTCCTCGGTAAAACAATGAGTAAATACAAATGGAGAAAGGGAAGCACTTTTATCGTTGTTTTAAAATTACTTAATAGTTTTTTAAGTTTAAGTTTTTTATCGCAAAAGTTTATTCCTAACGCCAAGAAAGACAGTTTTAGTAACCGCTATGTTTAAACGTTATGTTAGTCTTATCGTTAATAAAAAGTGAAGGCTTGTCTTCAGATTTTCTCAAAAGTATGCTCTACCTGTCTGCAGACTGTGACAAATCATTTTTGTAATATAAGAGGAGAAACACTATCTTCTTAATGTTGCAACCAGTGACGGTAATTTACATGCAATTTTACAGTCCAATTTCTCAACAACCAACATTTTCTAACTCTACAGATCAAGTGAAGACCCTATTTTTCAAAGAACCTTTCAGGTTTGCAACTGAAATAAACCTGGTTAACAAAATATCACAGCACTGTAGAAATACTGGTAACGGATATGTACGAGATTGAGAGGAGAGACAGAGAACTTGGTCCTCATGGGAGAGTAATCATTGCAGTAAAGGAAGATCTTATATCTACGAGAGAACCAGAATTCGAAACAGATTGAAATTATATGGTGCAAACGTATAATACCTGGCATTAAAACAATGCATATTGGTGCATACTACAGGGCACACGAAAATGACAAAAAAACAAAAAAACCCTCATAGAGCTAGAGAAATTGCTGTCGATGATAAGTGGCAGCCACCAGGTGCTCCTAGCAGGTGATTTTAATTTCCAGGGACAGGACTAGAAAGAGCACGCTGTCAAATCATGCAATTATCCAGCACTCTACCACCACTTTAGGGATATTCTGGACAAGAGAATCTAACTTACCTAGTCGAATTACCCAGCAGAGACCAAAACACCCAAGACCTGGTCATTTCTAACAAACTAAACAGCATTAAAAACGTCTCTGTTATATCAGGTATCTCAGATCAGGACAGCCCTCTTGTCGAGCTAGACTTAAAGCTCATACGTTACAAACAAAAACCACGCGAAATCCCTATGTACAAAAGGGCTCAATGGGTCAGTTATACTGAAGATCTATCTGCAGTCGCTAAGTAAATAGAAACCAACAAAAACAACAGAACAGTGAATGAGATCTGGCTAAAATTTAAGGAACCTATAACCAAAGGGGTTGCAAAACACATCCCCCAAAGAAGATGCGAGGTCAAAGATAATTTACCATGGGTAACGGCACAGATTCGGAAACTATTGAATAAGAAGGATAAACTTTTTATCAGGAAAATATTGAGTAAGAGGGATAAGATTTCTATCAGTAAACTATTGAAGTAATAAGGATAAGATTTCTATCAGTAAACTATTGAGTAATAGGGATAAGATTTCTATCAGGAAACTTCCGAGTAAGAGGGATAAGCTCTATCAGAAAACTACTGAGAATATGGATTGTTGAACCTGCTACAGCATACAAAAGCCCATAACATTGCTCCAATGTTAACTGTAATATTTAAGAAATCATATGATTCCAGAGAATTGCCTTGAGTATTGGAAAACTGCATGTCACCACAGTATTCAAAAAAGGGAAAAGATCTGAGCCAGCAAATTATAGACCAATATCGCTAACATGCATTGCTCGAAAGCTAATGGAACATGTACAGGCCAGCAGTATTATGAAACATGCAAATGATAATAACATCCCATTCCACCTAAAGCAAAGCAGACAGATCCTGCGAAACTGCACACCTGATACAGCTGGCCCATGACATGGCTGAAAATATGCAGTGTGGTGGACAAATAGATTTACTAAAAATGGACTTTTCTGAACCATTCGACAAAGTTGGCCACCAAAGGCTCCTCTTAAAGTTATGCAACTATGACTTAAGAAATTAGAACTGTGGAAAGAAAAATGGCTTACGAAGTTCAATGTTGACAAATGTTACATCCTATGCATCGCTCGCAAAACCCAGTAGTTCACAATTACACATTGCATGGTAAAGCCCCTGAAACAGTCGACCCAGCAACATACTTGGGACCTTAGACTCAGATGGAATCGCCTTATTGCAAATATCACAGAGCAAGCAAACCAAACACTTGGTTTTCAATGAAGAAATCTTAGAATCAATTCACCACCCTCGAATCCGTGGCTTACAAGTCTTTGCCGCACCCAGTACTAGAGTATTCATCTTCAGCATGAGACCTAACACTAAAGATAATATAAATAAACTGGAAACGGTGCAGAGACAGATATGTGCTAAACAGATATCATAACACATCCAGCATCAGTGATATGATTGAAGAATAGCAGTGGAATACTCTTGAAACAAGAAACAAAAAAAACACAGAATGGCCATATTTTACAAAATCCTTAATGGCCAAACTGGGAGTACCACCAAAAAATATCTAACCCCCTTTGTCGTAAGTCACCATGTAAATAAGAAAACTTATGAGGTCCCATTTACACATACCGATTACTATAAACACTCACTCATACTTTCCTAAAACGATAAGAGAGCAGAATGTTCTACCCATAGTGGTGGCTGATGCTCCTTCCCTAATAGCATTTGAAAACATTGTTTAAATGAACTCATAAAACAATCCTAAATTCGAACTTATTTGCTTATGTGTATGTATTTATTTATCTACTAATTTATACATACATTCCAAACCACTGAACAAATTTACAAGAATCATCTTATTGATGAAGGCAAACAAATGGAAGATAGACGATAGATATGAAGACCAGATTAGAAAAATGAAGCTGAGTGGACCAAGCACCGCATGTTGTTTATTCTTTTATAGAGGTTACCTTCAGTACTTCTTCATGATTTATAGCAATGCAATAAAAATTTGCGCTAACGTTTAGATTTAACACACCTTTCAGGATTAAGCAACTATGGATAAAATCAGCAAACATTTCTACAACTAAACAACAGTAGTTTTTAAATTCACTTTATTATTAACACTAGATTACTCTCGAGAATCCGTGATTTCCCTTAATAATATGGCAATTTTAATAAAACTATTACAACTCGGGTTCATATCACATTATTCTAGGAGTTTTTCGGTCAGGTTAGCAAGAGACATTTCTTATTTAGTCTTAATTTGCTCTAATTAATTTCCAATGCCCACTATTAAACAAACTAGTTTTGTTATCGCTTAAGGTTGCCTAATATAAGCTGAAGAAAACCAATATGGGTTAATAAGGACCAGTGTGATGGTTTGTAACGAGTGACCATTGAATGTGGCGATTGCGTGACATAAACAACGCTTACCACACTGCTATCAGTGTCAATGGCACACTTGGATTTCAGATCCTAAAACTGGAGCAGAAGTCATCATAAACTTACATTTGAAATAAAATCTTAATAAACAAGCATAATGCATTTTTAGACACGATGTGTGTTTTCTGAATTCTGTCAGATAATATATAGATATTATTTTTTGTAAATCTCTATCGCTGGATTGTGATCAAGCTTTTTGAATATCTACCAAACCTGAAACACAGCATTCAATCAAGTACAACATATATATCTTGAACACAATTGCGTCTGTGAAAATTTTCCGAAAATAAAAGCATATCTCCATATTCAAATATTCTTGAGATTCCAGGTAGTAAAAAAAAAGCTTTTATACAAAACTCTATGGAGTATGCAAAATATAAATGAAAACATTAATGGTTTATGACAAAGGACAATAAAACAAAATGCTAGCTCTTATAACTTTAGCTAATTGACTAAAAAGGGGAAATATTCTATTTCATGAACTGCTTGATTAGCCATGCTCAAAAATATTCACTAACTGCTAAGTTGACGATTTAATGCTTCGGTTCTGAAGTTCACTTTTTATGTATCGTTGATTCACAAGAAGAAAAGAATCCTAATTAAGATAATTTTTTGCCTTAGTTATTTCTAAATGCTCAAATCAGGTAATTACTATAACAATACCAAATAGATCAAACATTTTTAGCTAACAACTAATTCAATTGGTTGATCAATGTTTTTGATAAATAATCAGGCTTGTGTACAGCTAAACTGGAATTCACAGAGATGTCTCAATACTGCCATATCGTGGCAAAAGCAGAGAGCTGTCAGTTCGATCAAGAGGAGTTGGATACCTGTTTTCGTCGTAAACCATGGCAGTTCTAACCGGTGCAAGCAGTGAATTGAACACCATTGGTGATGCAATTGCTCGTTGACTTCGACCATCAATAGCACTTCGAAAAGCATTGACAACTCGGATCTACAACAAAAATATTTAAATAAGATTTTTTTTTGGTGCCTGAATTAAAATACTTTCTACCACTAGTTTCCCAATTACTACAGTATAGCAAAACCAGAAACAATTAGCTGGTGTTGATTTGAAGAGGGAGGAAAACTAGCAAACACAAGAAGTCCGGGATTCGTGTCTGTGTCTGAACTTGTAACCAACTTTATACTTGAAACCCTTTGTATAGCTCCCCGTATCATTTCAACAAAGCTAAAATAAAATGCAAAAACTGCTTTAGCAATTGCAATTTGAGGTCTATGAGAAACTCCCACATATCAAAACATTCCTAGTTCATAAGATATAAACTATTATCCTGAACATGTAAAAAGAAATTGTAAATTATATCATTCCTCATCGCTGGTCATGGACTTTGTTTCTGTAACCAGTGAGAGCAAGTTTGTTTGTTTTTCTTATTTTCTTGGTTAAAGTCTCAATATCTTTAAAATCCAACATTAAAATTAATACTTTGAACACAAAACAAGTAGATATTAGTTAGTAATAAATGGCCAAAGGCGGCACTAAATAACCTGTAACCCACCTGATGTTGGAGCCTGGTCAGACCACGTAACCACAACAACCGTGCACGATTGTCTTTTGGACCGTCAGGTTCAAGAATACTTGGCAAGTTTGGAGTTCCAGATCCAAATCGGCAAAGTTTTGGGAAGGAATTCTTGGGAATACAAAGTACAATTTGACCCCAGAGCAATTCCAAGAAACCAAGGAACAAACACCATAACCACTGCTCTAAGTTCAAACCATGAACGTGAAATGCCTTCCCCGTGAATTCCACCAGCAAAATCTGTGAATAAAATTTATTACACTTACTAAAAAAGTCTAACCTTCCCTACCCTCCCAAAACCCCAACTTACGATACCCAGTGGCACATGGGTAAAACCCCAACCTATCATATCCGCCGGCTCATGGGTAAAACAGTCTTTGAACTCTTATTCTTCTTGCCCCGTGGTGAAATCGACAAAAACTCCAAAATTGCGCATGTGTTACAAATACATGACGTATTAAACATATCTTTAAAAACTGTACGAGGTTTCAGTATAGCCTTGTGATCAGAGCATCGGAATAAAAGTAGAATATCACCTTGGGAGGTAAATGGTCGCGATGCATACATTTATTACTCCATCAAAGTTTACAGCCGAGTGAATGAGTGAGTGAATTCATCTCACTCTTACATCTCATCAATAATTGACGTCATCCATGAGGGAATAAAAGGAATGAAGAGTATCAAAGAGTAATTCAACATGTTCAATGGATGCAACTCAAGATCGTAGGTAGTGTAAGAAGCCAAAGAGTAATATAACACGTTCAATGGAGACAACTAAAGGGTTTAAGTAGAATAAGAAACCAAAGAGTAACACATCATGTTCAATGGATGCAACTCAAGATCGTAGGTAGTGTAAGAAGCCAAAGAGTAACACATCATGTTCAATGGATGCAACTGAAGGTAGTAATTGGTGTAATAAGCCAAAGAGTAATACAACATGCTTAAATGATCGTAGAAGTACAAACAATAAAAATACTTTCAAATATATATATGAGCGTAGGAGCACAAGGGAACAAATCAGTTTTAAAAACAACACAACACTTTTAAATTTAAAAGTCGTGTTTCGACTTTCATAAAGCCATCTTCAGTTTTAAGTGAAGCTAATTACAGTTGCATGGTTACAGTATTTATAAGCG
>JANCMA020107753.1:0-14827 GCA_024336925.2 Zoanthus solanderi
TTTATTGCATATATATATTTTTTATCGTTTTTAGTCATCGTTGTTTTACATTTTATATGCTTCTTATGGATAAGAGCTATTTTACTGTCCTATTTTGTCTTAAAATTTATAAACATTCCATTCTTATACGTAATTAATTATTAACTATTTATTAATTATATATTTTTCCAAGGTCAAGGTCAAATATATTTGTGGGGAATCCCCTGGATGGGATCTCAATTCATCATATTTTTTTCTTATCACACCATATTTGGGAAATCGAATATTTGGAAAATTGGAGATTTTTTTGGGTTAGGAAAATATTGGATAAGATCTTACTCTTAAACAAAAATGCCACATACTCACAGAAATAAAAGAAATGTAAAACTGCTAAAAAGACTGAAACAGTGGTTGATTCAAATGACGCGGAAACGAAAAATAGGAGGAGATATATAATGGAAGCTAGAGGGCTTCGTGCTATAAGAGAAAGACTAGCATTGAATCCACAGCTGAAAGGAGTTGTTGGTGTAATAACTGAACGATATTTTACTCTTGATTCAGAAGCTAATACTGAAAGACTTGTATTAGAAGAGAATGTAGAAGTAATCAAAGATGAAGAAGGTATCCAACAGATACCAATAAGTTTTAATAAAATGAAAATAAATGAGCTTTTGAAGCAAATTGATAGTAATAAAAGCCTGATTAATGTTAGAGGATTTGAAGCTCTTGGAGAAAAGTTAGTTTTAGAGCCGCAGCATGTAGGAGTTGTAGCTATTCTAATAGAAGAGAAAATTTTGAATCATAGGTCAGAGGTAATTGTGAAGGAAACGAAGATAGTAGCCGTCAGAAATAATAACGGAGAGATTAATTATGAGACAATTCATGTAATGATATAACTGTTCACGAAATTGACTAGTAGTACAATTTTTTTTCATTTCACACGATTCGTGTGAAAATGTACAGTATATCGTTCTTAAAATATGGGGGTCACTATCAAGTTTTGTTTCCTGATCCGGGAAACAAAATTTCTCCGAATGGTTTTAAAGGCAGCCTGAGGATTAAATAAACCATGACACACTTAACCTCAAAGGTTCTCAAGCAGATCGCTCGAGTAAACGGAGTCAAAGATTGGGCTAAATTAAGAAAGCTTGATCTAGTTCAGACACTGCAGAAAAAAGAAATTGTTCTGGACACCTCGTGAAAGTGCGAGGGATTGAGGGGTACAAAAAGATGCGCCATGATGAGCTTGTTGAAGCTCTGATTGCATCAATCCCTGAGGATGACACACTCATCCCGGGGGTTGTCAAACCCCACAATAAAATAAGTTTCCCCTCTTTCAGGCGGTTGCTTGAAAAAGCTGAAGAGTCAGTGCAGTCACGCGTTGAAGATCTCGGGGATTGGGTTCACTCTAAAATCCCCAAACCCATCAACAAGAAAAAGCGCGTTCTGGCTCAAGAAAAAGGTTGGGCAAGCATTCCATAGTATCCTTCCCAAAGAATACAAATCCTATCGAAAAGGATACTATAAAAATTATCGAATCAAAGGGCGGCCAGGGATTTATCAACGGACATTTTTAGACGATATCAAACCTCGAGTCGTGAACTTCTTCAAATAACAAAAGCGATCAATCAAGGTTGATCAAATTCTCCTGATACATGTTTTCAGAGAAAATACAGCCGATGGAACCAATGAATTTCCTATCAAAGACTTCCATACCTATATGATGGAAGTAAATGCTAGACATTACAATTCTGAGGATTACGAAAAAGTCAAAGAGAATCTTCTGGAACAAGTTGATACTTTTCTTGAAAATGGTTCTGAATGGAAATTTGATCAAGTGGAATCCTATGACATCAATGTGGCACATTAAAACGATTCAAGGGTCGAAGTTATATTAAGTTGCCAGATGTCTTGAGGAATGAGAAAGCATTCAAGAATATCAAGAACTATGATAACAAATGTTTTCAAAAGGCAATCACTGAAATGATATTTCCTAGAGGAAAAAATGGGGATAGGGATAACGACGAGTTGGCTAGGAACGTCAAGAAATTGAATTGGGATGGTATAGAATTCCCCGCAGACCCAGCGGTAGCTTCTAAAATGTCTGAAACGAATGATCCTGAATATGCTTTGAATGTGTATGGATACGATGATACTGAAAAGGAAAAGAGTGATAAGTATTCCATACAGAGAGTTAGCAAGAAGATGGTTGGGTTTTTTGATTTTGAATCAATTCTCAAAAAGATTCTATCAGAGGTTGTGTATGGTTCAAAATCATCAAAGAGCTATACACAGAAATATCAACATCATATACCTTCTGGATTTGCTATGATCTTCAAATCTATTTGTGATGATATTTTCAAAACCGACCTTCACCAATACACAGCTGAATCTGAATCTGTTGATGTAACGCAAATATTCGTTGATGTGCTAGAAGATGCTGTCAAAAGGATTTGGACCACTGTAGACTTTGACAAAGATTTTGATGAAGAAACACCCGAAGAATATACAGCGACACATAATAATAATAATAATAATAATAATAATAATTTAATTGCTGGATCATGATAATAATTTAATTGCTGGACACATTGCTGGATCTGCAAAAAGGAACTCAATGGTGACAAGGTTCTCGATCATAGTCACTGCACTGGTAAGTATAGAGGCGCTGCACACAAACCTGTAATCTCTCTTTGAAGATGCCTAACTTCATTCCTATGTTTTGTCACAATTTATCGGGATATGATGGTTATCTTTTCATTAGATCTCTAGCCGCCAAACCTGGATGGGTTACGTGTATTTCAACTAGCTCTGAGAAATATATTTCAATCTCCAAAAAGATTAGTGTATATACAAACATAAATAAGGATGGCAAGAGAAAGGATAAAAAGGTGGAGATTCCTCGATTCGATGAGATTTATGCAAGATAGTCTAGCTAACTTAGTATCTAATCTACCTCCAGAATCGTTTGAAATTCTAAAAACATTCTTCCCAAAAAAAGAACAATGGAAATTATTACTTCGAAAAGTTGTTCTTCCATACGATTATTTTGATGGATTTGATAAACTCAAAGAGACCAAACTGCCACCCATTGAAGATTTCTACTCATCGCTAAACGAGCAAAGTATTTCAGAGGAAGACCATCAACACGCTTTCAAAGTTTGGGACGTCTTTGAGATGAAAACGATCAGGAATTATCACGATACATATGTCACTTCTGACACAGCACAGCTGGCAGATGTTTTTGAAAACTTTCGGAAACTTTGCATCCGAGTTTTCGGATTGGACCCTGCACATTATTTCACCGCGCCCGGATTGTTTTTTGATGCCTTGTTCAAACATACGGGGCACAGAGGGAGCTTCTAACAGACATTAATTTACATATGAAGTTTGAGTCTTGCGTTCGCGGTGGGTACTCTGGAATTTCCAAAAGGTTTGCGAGAGAAAACAACAAATACATGAAGGATTATGATCCAGAAAAAGAATACATTTTCATAATACCCTTAGACGCGAATAATTTGTATGGGGAAACCATGTAATAACCACTACCAATTGGTGGATACAAAGAAGCGACCGAGGAAGAGATACAAAATTGGAGAGACATTCAAGAAGGTTTTATTGGCTGTTTTGATCTCGGATATCCAAAACATCTACATGATAAACATAACGATTTGCCGGTTGCACCAGAGAATCGAAAAGTTGGCAAAGGTACTAAGCTCATCGCGATTCTACAAGACAAGAAGAAATATACCTGTCACCATCAAGATTTTAAATACTATGTGAGTGAAGGTATGGAAGTTCAGAAGGTTCATTGGATCGTAAAGTCTGATGAGGCTGCGTGGATGAAACCTTATATTTTGAAGAACTCACGTTTGCGCGCGCAAGCCACAAATGAATTTGAAAAGAATTTCTATAAATTAGCCAACAACGCAGTCTTCGGCAAAACGATGGAGAACTTACGAAAACATTTTGACATTAAGATTGTCACAAATGATGAACAAGCTCTGAGATGGGCCAATAAACCAAACTTTCCTCGTTTCACAATTATTGATGAAGATACTTTAGCACTCGCCCACATGAGGAAAACAAAGATCAAATTTGACAGACCTTTTCCGATTGGTCCATGTGTACTAGAACTCGCTAGACTGCATATGTACAGAATGCTCTATGATTATATAAAAACCGAAATGGGAAGATAAAGTTGAGATGCTGATGACGGACACGGATAGTTTGGTTCTAGAGATTAGGGTCAAAGACTTCTACGAAGATATCAAAGATGATATTCCTCTTCTGTTTGACACCAGCAATTATCCAAAAAAATCACCCTCTTTACACCGAACAGAACAAAAAGGTCATCGGCAAATTCAAAGATTAGACTGGTGGAAAACAGATGATTGAGTTCTGTGGGACAAACGCCAAAAACTATAGTGAGCTGATGGATGATGGTGACAACATCAAAAAGTGCAAGGGCATCAATGAGGATTACAAGAGATCTGTTTTCCATAATGAGGATCAGATGAGGAAAATGAACGTTATAATATCACATAATCATGAGCTATTCACGGAGACTATGTACAAAGTCCCTCTATCTAACAAGGATGGCAAACGCGTTATTTGTGAAGACGGTATTCATACCTACGCACATGGTCATTACAAAACCTGGTCTGGAGGTAGTTCTGTATCAGAAGGTACAACCTGAAGCTCCTCCCTGACAAAATTACGACGAGGTGTCTTTACATTTTTCAATGGAGATAGGTAGTACAACACAGGTTGTCGAGGTCTGACAATCATTCTATCTATATAAAAAGCTTCCAAACTCCAGATGAAGTCTGTTGCACGACGTCTTTATCACCTTCACCTTCTCCAGGTTGGTATAGATATCTCACCATAACTTGCGGAGGCAACCTCCCTTCATCTATTCCTACCGGACGTTTGTATGTAGTCTCTTTCAAGGTAACTTTATCTTGTTTCAAAGCATCCATGGGAGTTTCATTCGCAAGGATACGTCATGGTTCACTATTCAACGCTTGTATCACTTCTCGCAATCTCCTCTTCCAAGTTTCATTTCCTTTCAACATCAGTTGTGCATATTGATGACTGTATAATCTTTCAGCCAAAGGTCTATTTGCTCTTTCCACAAAAGCTTCTGCTCTATGGTTTTTAGGATCACCACGTTGGATGTGAACATCATGATCTTCCATCAACTGAGTCACCGCTCCCTTGAACTCCGTACTTTGGTCAACCATCAATGTACGAGGATAGTTCAACTTTCTAGAATATATTTTTTCAAACGCTTTTTCAACACTGGCTGCATCGTTTTTCGATAAGGGTTCAGCGTCAATATACCTTGGAGCAACATCAACCACTACTACGATATATTTGAAAGTTCTATTCCCTATAGTATCATAACTCACAAATAGTAAATCTGCTTGATGAACATAGTCAAGTCTATCCTCTGTCCAATGTGCTTTCGGTATATATTTTGGAACCGGCAGATAAATCTGCCACAACGCTTGTTTCTCTAGCCATCTCTTCGCCAGATTTTCATCTGCTCCAGCATGTTCAGCTAATTTGGGAATGGCTGCATATCCTTTCCAATATCCTTGCGCGCTATAATATATTTCTCCAAGCTTTTTCTCCATAATGAATTTAAAGGATACACCAATCTACTCTAGAACAATATGGCGTTGGCAGTTTCAGAGGAACTTAACCCAAACAGAAATCCACGAGAAGTGTTTGGTTCGAATTACACTAAACCCATCTTCTATAAACCCAGGTGAAACATTGTACGTCAACATACCAAAACTCGCTGAAGGTATCGTCATCGTTCCAAACAGTGTTGTACTTGTATTCAACTTATCCGTCGCCGGTCACGCCAACAACATTCTCGTGAACAATGTTGGTTGAAACTTGGTAACGAGTTTCAAAGTGAAATTTGGTGGCGAGATTCTGCAAGATACTCAGATATATGATCTTCTCCAAACTTATAATGATCTTTTCCTAACCAAGGAAGAAAGGGAAGATCGGTTGAAGCAAGGTATCTCTTCTGTGAACATGAGGAAAATTCGAACCAATGCTGGGGACAAAGTCACCACAGATGCTGGTGAGGTAGCGCTTGCTGCGGTACACAATACCAAGTATCGCATCCCACTGGATCACCCTATTCTGAATGACCATGGTGTCTTCTATCCAAAAGCTCTCCCCAACCTTCTTCTATTTGAGTTGACATAAGCTCCCGTCAAAGATATTGTCATCTATTCTGACGAGACCAAACCACCGAATTACACGACTACAAACTTAGAGTTAGAGTATCAAGCCATCTCGAGTGACTACCTAGCGGAGCAAGCGAGAGCTTCCTATCAATCCGGTAAAGAGTTTTTCTATGAGAACATCCTTCTTCATAAAACATTTACCATCTTCAAACCAAATGAAAGTGTCATCAATGAACATGTGAATATACCGAGGAGATCCATGACTGGAATTTTGTGTTTGTTCACGGAGGCACATACCGCTGGAACACGTGACTCGGAGAAGTTTATGAACCCAAACATCAAAAGTATTTCTGTGAACATAGATGGTATTCCCAACCTTCTTTTCTCCAAAGGCATGGAACCATCTGATGCATGGGACTCAATCAAGAAACGCATGGGAAAAGAAGGTTGGTTGAATGAAAAGAAAATAATTTCTACACAGCTAATAAATATGCTTTGCGGATTGACTTACGAACCTATCCAGACAATGGAGTTCATGGAGGAGGGTTGACTTTGAAGAACACTCGAGATGGTGTGAAACTTGAGATCAAAAGGACAGTTGGAGGTTCACATGTTTGTCATCGCCGATGCATTGATGGAGGTTCAGAACTCCAACTTGAAGGCTATTCTCTATTAAAGTTTCTCATGCTTTTTGTAATGTGATTCACATTAGAAAACAACACTATTTTTCTTACAATACATGTTCTTCAAAAGAATTCCTAGCAATTTCTCGAGCGGTTCTGATGACATTAGGGGCTGAGAGTTGTACTTTCTTAGCGAAACCCCGCCTTGTCAAACCGAGCTGATTCATATAATCTGGATTCAAACACAAATGTAAATAGATGATCGCTGCAGCCACCGCCTGAGGACAGGCACGTTTTAATGAATTTTCTATCAATCGACAAAGTTTGAGAATGGGTTGATAGTGAGACCGGTCAACCCCCACCAATTTCATCATCCATGGTAAAAGTTTCTCGGATGTTATGCTCTCATAAATACTTCAAAATACTGCGAGAAAAAACATGTTTTGTGACATTGAAAAGCTTTCGAATGTAGCCTGCGGTGCGATACTCCCCAACCTCTTGATAGGCATAAAACATACAAACAGCTATGATACCAACATGATATTTGCCATAAGCGAACTTACCTTCAACCTTGCAAATATGTCGGTATTTGTTCTCTATGACATCCCTCATCATGGGTGAGATTTCAACATGGTGAGCTTCAAGCACCTTCTGGGCACTACCTTTGGGTTTTGGGTACCGCCGGCGATTACACCGGCTTCGATCTTGGTTGTACCAATTATATTCATTTGTCTGTTTGGGTTCTAACTCAACAACTGACATCTATAGCAAAACCTTTCCGCAAAAATGTGGCATGTGTAGTCGCCTTCCACAACCCATCACAAATTGGAACAAAGACCCTCTGAAGATTATGGAGGCGACTTGGACGCTGACACACGACAGAAGTTTGTGGACATTCTGAAGTCAGAGAGATATTCAAGAATCTGTTTCTGTTTGAGATACCCGTTTCATCTTACCTAGAAGTTCCGGCTGTATCCATTTAAAGGTGGGATCTCCTATTTTTCAAAGATGGCGAACTCAGTGGACGAGGATTATGTTACCCCACATTCTGAAGATAAGAAAGCACCAGAACCTTCTAAAATTGAAGCCAAGAGTGAGTCTCTCGCTATTCTTGCAACGGTTGGAACTACCAAGGATTGGATTGGTGAGAACTTCTCTTTGGGAGATGTCACAAGACTATCAGACAAAGACGTTGAAAAATACTTTTTGAGGTATCAAGTGGTTTTGGGGAAACGTGTCACGGGTGATCTCACAGATATAATCATTGATGTATGCCCTAAGGTTGCTTCTTATGTACTACCCATAAATGATGTTAATGAAACCACAAAAGACCTAAAAAAGAATGACTTGGTGATGCGTGAACTGAGCACGTTTACTGGCTACCTTGCACTGAATGCTGGAAGAATTGTAGCACTTGCCGCAGCACTTTTCATACTTGCTAAGCATGTCAGTCTAGAAAAACCCAAGGAACGCTCAATAGAAACTCAAGAACCTGTAGAGCCTCTTGTGTCAGCTATTGAGTAGACGCCTAAGCATATTTGAGCAAGCGTCTGAACACACTACTTAGGCAACCTAAGCAGTGACCTTAGCACGCTATATAGTTCACCTCTAGTTTGAAAAATTGAAATTTCAAATTCACACGTCTATTTGCAGGTAACAATTTTAATTGTTGCAAAATGGCAAATCAAGAAGTATTTATTGCTCTGCAAGAAAAATTTGATTGGGAAAAGGTCATCGTCGATAACCCCGTAACTCATAAATTTACGAGGGGCAAATCCACCGTTGAGTGGACAACTTCGAGTGTTTATGTGCGGGGTGAAAACAATAGTAAACTCCCTATCTACTTCGAATTGGCTGAACAGAATCTATGGGGAGTATACGGCATATGGCCTGTTAACCTCTCGAAAGAGGAACAAACAGATAATAAGTTTGAAGGGTTTCAAGTTTGTTATCCGATGATAAGAACAAATTTCAAACCTAACAAAGTTGAGAAGTGGACACAACGGATTTTTGATATAATGGGTGACATCACAATTGAGGCGCTCAAGAAATTCAGCGAAGCTAGAAAGGTGCCAAAACCTACCTACAGCGCCTATTTAACCGCTAAGGGTGAAAACGATTGGTCTTATGCGGTTAAACCTATATACTAGCACCCAAAATCGAGCACTAAAACAGGCGAAAAGTATATAGATCACAGTAAGCCCATGCGGGCTTATATCAAGCTCCCTACCAAAGGTAAGGTTAAAAAAGGATCGAATGTTTCGCCTTGATCTATGGTTTGGACGATAAGCAACTTTCTCCGTGGAAGTGTATGGGTGTTCATGGATCTTGCCGACTCGTTGTGAAATGGGATGGCATTTTCTGGGGTGCCCATGGTGGGAGCATTCACGGGGCCTCGATCCGTTTGAAGGTCCATGAGATGCTTTTTACCCCTAGTGTATTGAAAAGAAGTGTGCCAAGTAGGAGAATGCTTGGCCCCGTTTCAGAAAAGGAGGAAGTTGCAGAAAAGGAGGAGGATGTGTTAGAAGTCACCGAAAATGACGGTGATGATGATGTCTTCGAATTCGATTAGAAGTGATTTCTCAACAATACTACTTACATCACGTAAATAGTGACTTAAAGGATTGGTATAGTAGACGTAAAAGATGTCTGAAAAACCTGCAGGTGAAGTAGAAAGAGAGGCTGCAAACTCACATATACGTGAGCTTAGAAGAGAGGTTGAGGTTTTACGTACAAAAAAAGAAGGTTTAAATAGAGTGAGTGAGAATTTAGGTAAAAAAACAATAAGAGATGAAATCGAAAGGTTGGAAGCAGAGAATGAAAGGATTCGAGAGAATATGTCTCTCAGAGATCGGATCAGGGAGATTTTCAAGAAGCATGGCTTCACCGCGGTCGCTGTTATAACAGCAGTAAGTGTTGTCATAGGCGCTATTATATCCAATTTGAAGAAAGGGTTGACCGCTTTGGAGAAAGGGTTGGGTAATGGTTTGAAGGATATTGGTAAAAAGCTTGGAGAAATCTTGCCGGGAATGGTGGGTGCCATCGCGAGATTCATCTTCAAAACTGCAGGCGAGGTGGTAGGTTTTCTAGGGAAACATGCTTGGCTTTTGATAATAGCGTTTGTGTTGTACGTTGTAGAACAGTCTAAAAAGAGACGAAGTTGAAAACATAAAGATGAATATTTTAACATTGAAAATCACTGAACCTAAAACCTCGGTTCATTTGAAACCATCTCTGAACGATAATGTGCGAGAAATTGAGGTTATAGACTTCGAAAACCTTTTGTTAAGATAACGAAACAACAAAAAATTTACAGGGTTAGCGATGATGGTCTACTTGAACTATTTGGTTTTAACCATGGTGTGTTCACCATCGAGGATCTACAACAAGCGTTTACTAGAGTCAACAAAGGGATTAACATACTAAAATCTGATGGTGATTGGTCAATCATATCAAAGATCCCAGTCAAACTCGAGCTTTACACCGAACTCGGAGTACCAGAAATTCTTACAGCTAACAAACTCTATCCTTTGGTTTGGAACTAACAATGCTTATGGATCACGCGTATTCATCACCCCATCTCATTTACTGGCTGTGGTGCCATCTGCAAGATACCCAAACCTTACGAATGAAATCACATCAACGTTCCTTTTTTAATGACTTTGACCTATCCATCACCAACATTGATGGAAGCGTTCCAACCTTTGGAATGAACACATTCATAATTACTTTAAAGCTAACATGATTGTGAAATATAGAAAGATGGATGGTTACAATGAGATATATCCACAATTGCCAGCAGGTGAGAATTTTAGGTTGAAACAATGTTCGGAGTGGCTAGCCTACCTTGAAAGAGAACTTTCTACACGTTTGAATATTTACAAGAAATACAAACGTGCGAGGAGTCTATTTTTGAACATAGCGACTGCATGTGATACCTTATCTGTGGCTTTGAGTGCCGGCGGCCTTGGCACAGGAATGACTGCAATTGGGCTTCCTGTGGCAGTTAGCCTTGGTGCTCTCGGAGGTTTTTGTGCTATAACCAGTGCGATTTCCGGTAGTTGTGGGAAGATGATTTCCAAGTATGTCAGCAAGCATGAGATCACCGTATCACTGTGTCGTGCGAAATTGAAAACGATCAAAGATATTGTTTCCAAGGCTCTCATAGATGAGAAGATCAGTTACGAAGAATTTCTTTTCGTGAAAAGTGAGATTGACAAATATCATCAAATGAGAAATTCAATCAGACAGAAATATAGGAAGCAGCAAGAAAGTGGAGGGTAGTGCCCTTTATTGTTTGGATCTGTCTGAGGAGCAGGAATTCTGGGTCCACCGGGCATTCACACATTTATCACATAGCACTTGTTCTCTCTCCAAGCAACCCTTTTTAATGTATTCAGAGTACAACTCTTCCGTGTGATAGTACTAGTGATTCTCATAAAATGTCATAACTTTCATGATATAATGATACCCCGATACAGATTGTTTCTGTTGAACACTATTTGTTGTATTATACTGTGCTAGGTAAGCCTTTTTGAAAAAAAAGTATTATTTCTTTCTGTTAAGAAAGAATGAATAACATCATTGCTGAAAGAAAATTGCTGTTTTTTTAAGATAAAATTGAGTGCTAAAACGCTCGAGAGTATGAATGAATCTTACCTTAGAAAAGCTTTTCCAGTGTGTCATTTTTAGAGCGTTCCCAGATCCCCATTTGTATAGTATAAATAGTTTTTGAAAAACTGTAACGGTTATACTTTTGGTTTTATCTATGTTGACAAGCATACGAAACGTTAAGTTTAGAATATATGTTTTTTTAAGATGTTTATCACCGCTGTTTGTGTTATCTTTTTATTCCATCACCTTTTTACTGTTAATGCTCTCTGTATGTGTCTGTTAAGTTATATAGTATTATTTAAAACGTTGTTGCTCGAGTGTCTTTATATAGCAACAATAAGAACTACATAGATAATGATGGACAAGGCTTTTCATTTATAATTCTGATTTTCTGCCTTACGCCGGAGGACACACAAGGAGTTAGATTCCAATTTTAAAATGTTCAATGTTTAATGCTTATGAATTAATGTATAGGTATCTCACAATTGGTTACTATCTCAATGATGTTCCATCTGGGGGAGAAACAGCTTTTCCTATCGCTGACAACGGCACTTATCATCAGGAGGTATTTAGTTTTACATGAGGTAGTTATAAAGTTTATAATAAGAGCGGGAATCACTAAATGAAAGAAACGTTGAGGATTTTTGGGAAAAAGCTGCTCACTATAATCAGTTAGTACCTACATTAAAGATATTTTTTTCACTGATCTTCATAAAACATAAATAGGGGCTGCTTAGTTAGATAACTATTCAATCGATAATCAAAGAGAGCTGTGAATGAGTCGTGGATACGAAAAACAATAAATTTCCTTAACTAAAACATAAATTTTAACATGGAATAAACCACCAAATAAGTAATTGCATGAGACTTCTTGGGACTACTTGGTGGTTTTGTTTTTATTGACGGATCAGTTGTGCTACTGTAGATTGTAATAACTTTGTTTAAGCATACTTTTCCTGATCAGTCTTTTCTTGTCGGTTCGCTAAAAAGCATTTTGAAATTCACTCGCTAAAGGTTCACTGTGAGCTTGGATGATCGACAAGCACACGCATGGAGTGGTAGACTCTTAGTAATCAATGTCTTCACTGAAATAAGTGCTGACTATGACGAGTAGTAATCAACTTTATCTCGAAGAAAAGTAGAGTTGAACTACACGGTTCATTTGAGTGAGTAACAAATAGCAATAATAACAACAACCACAATATTGATTTATTGGTACTTTGTAAACATTTTGTTTACATTAGTGGGTATCCAATAAATGTATATGAAAGATAGCTATTCCTTATATTCAAGACTAATTAAGTATAATCTTTTCCTTTCAAATTTTAGATAAAAAAGATTCCAAAATATCTGTAATGAACTAAACAGTCAGATTAAAAATAGAATTATCATTTAAACGAAAGTTTGTAATAAGTAAAATAAAACAAATAACAAACTTTTATTATTGTATGATGGAGACCACAAAGTTTTGTTATCAATATTTCTAAAATTTACATTAATGTTCAGTATTTCCTTTATATTCTGACCACCGATGGTTGTTCTTGCAACTGCATGCAAACCAAAGGGTGAAAAAGTGATTAGATACATTTGTCATTTAGTAGACCAACTATAACTTTTTGGAACTAATGAAACTAATCTGAATCCACTCCTTCAATAGCTTGATATTAAAATGGAACAAACATTCTGTAGGCAATGTATGAAGCAGGAATAAACCGTTACCAGCTCGTGTCGTTTTGTAACAAAGCAAACTTGATCGTGAAGCCCCAAAAAGGCAAGGCTGTGATGTGGTACAATCACTTTGTTGACCAGAATGGTTGGCTAGGAGCTCGAGATGAGTTCAGTTTACATGGCGGATGTGGAGTAAAGGAAGGCGAAAAATGGTTTGCAAATAACTGGATTTATGCACCGTACGACAAGTATAAAGACTTGCCCAACATATGGACTTTTCAGTCAAAAAAGAATCGGTAAAAGCGTTGTCATAAATTATCTGAGTTACAATACTTCAAAAGAGTAAAATTGATTAAAATTCATATTGAACTAAGATCCTGTTCACATGCACCTATTTCGTTTTTGGGACAGGGTAGAGTTGAATCTCTTCATTAAGCATAACATAATCAAGTTCCATGACCTTGTCTTTTATCACAATGCAATATTTGTTTGTAATTTCAAAGCAGGTAACCAACCTAGGTTGTTTAATAATTTCTTTGAATCTGTTAGCGAAAGACATGATTATAATAACCAGACTTGCCTCAAAAGTGTCACTTTCTCTTCCTAGAATTAGAACAAATAATGGAAAATTTAACATTAAATTTGTTGGAATTCATTAGACTAGAACATTTAACAAGCCTCCAGCATTTCTAAATTTAAAGGGTTATTAAAAGTCTCAATTATCAAATCTTATATCACTTAAACGTTTTACAATGAAAATAAACGATGAGATTTGACATTTCGACGTCTCGCTGGACGTCATTTTCAAAATGAATTTATTAACAAAACTTAGAGTATATATACAAAAATGTCATGGGGGAATTCATGCATGAATACACTTCAACTACTATACAAAGTTAACAGCTAGTTTTCATTGTTAGTTACACAAAGTCCTTAGCACGTACAGAGTCCGATTGCTTATTAAGTGATGGTTTGATCTTGCGTATAAACAGCATCTCATAAACTAAACAATTGAACTTAGAACAACATTTTTTCAAAATATTAAAGCAATCACGGAAGTCAACAGAACTGTCATTATGCTCTTTAAAGTGTTGGCCGACGGTTGAAAATCTGTGCTCCTCTATGCGTTGATTTAACAGACATATTTTGGCAGTAACCTCTGCCTTCTTCTTCACTACTATATAATATAAAGACTGGCTAAAAATGTAATTACGATACCAACGAACTTAAAATAATGAGAGGCCTATTACAACGAGATGCTAATGTGGAATTGTTTGACTTGTGTTTTGAGAAGGATGTGCAGTGCTTTGATTCTGAGGTCGTAAGATGTTGATGCGAGGTCGTTAATTTTAAAACATTCCTTGCAGCAATTAGAAAGACATGAATCAGAGCTAAGTAAATGTTTATAAATGTGCAAGGCCTCTGATCTGTTTTTTAAATGTTCCCGATGTATATTGTAGTACTTAGTGTTTTTTTACGCACTTGCATCAGTAACACTAAGAAAGACAAAGCCTTCTGCCGAACCATGTATGCTAAATCAAAACTCAAATTAAAATGCGTCGTTTTTTTTTTTTGAAAAATTGGTTTTATAGCAATAGATTGTGCTACTGTTTAAGATATGAACTTTTCAAGCTCATTAATAATTCATCAAGTTAAACAAAAGAAATCATAACCGTGACCATGGTTTGGAAATGTGGTCTTAATTAGCATATATTTTTACGATTATATTTC
>JANCMA020107857.1:0-14825 GCA_024336925.2 Zoanthus solanderi
TTTCACAAAAAATTATTAGCAAAAATAATTAATTATTTTTTGTGTCCTTCTTTGTTGTATGTTACAAAAAAAAACTTATTAAAAAAGGCAGCAAATTCAGAATATCTGAATTAACTACATTATTAAGTATTATGCCAAGGAAGAAATGGGACATTGAAAAGGAGCTTCTTCCCTCTCTCCCCCCCTTCCCCCCTCCCATCACCTTGCCCACAAATTATGGAGTCAACATGAATTTTACATTTTTAACAAATATGTGTATCGCTTTACCCCAATATATAATGTCATTTTAAATTTTTCCACCAGTGTGAAAGCAAGAACTCATGCAATTGTGGCTGGGAGGAGGTTGTGGAAAAAGGAATACAGAATGGTTTTATCGCGGTTCTTACGCAAAGAGGCTTTGGATATATCACAGAGTCAAGAGAGTTTAATAGTCCAAAAAAATTGTTTTTTCACAAGTCAGAACTTCGTAACATCGAATTCAGCCGACTCAATATAGGAGATCAAGTCTTTTTCAATGTGAGATCAGGCGAAAGATCTTGCAAAGCTATGGACATATTCTCCACCCAAATATCTCAGGTAATCACTTTTCGCTCTTTAACAACTGTTAATTAGTGTATAATTTGTCAATGTTATCTCCATAAAATACCCCCAAATACCGCAATACCTTGTCAGAAAAGGAAAATACCGCGATACCGTGCTTGAAAATCGTCAATACCGTGATACCGAAAAATCAAGCCTCCAAATTTACATAACTTCTGTATAAACACCCGTACAACGCGGACCAGTACGTAATACTACAACATGTAGCTTCCACTTTGTACATATTTAGATTGATGCATGCCACGCCAAATGTTTCTCAAATTTTTAATTTATTTACTTCTTTACTCGAGATTATTCGACATGATACCAGCAGCTTCTGAAATACGTCATCTTTTAGCTATGTTTTTTTTTGGCTCTATTTGAACAGATATACAGCCTTAAGGAGATTCATACTATACTAGTTACCTAACAGGACAAAATCGTTGCGTAGCTTGGCTAGATCTCAAATCTTGATTATGACTTGTGCGCTTAATTTTGACAAGGCACTGGTTGTAGAGCCTACACGAGAAGCATGTTGCCTGTGATATGTAACTTTTGACATGTGACCGGTGACATAATTGGTGTGAAATGTGAAATGTGATCTGTGATCTTTAACATGTGATTCTGTCGCCGGCGACATGTAACCTGTGAAATACGAAAACTGTTATCAGAACATGTTTAAAAGTGTGACCGGTGACCAGGAACATTTTCAAAAGTTATGACCGGTAAACTGTTATATGTACCCTGTGATCTGAATATTAAAATGACTGCAAGTGTTGGTATAGCCTTCGAACAGGCCTTCTTTACCGTTGGAGAGTGAGCTGCGAGTGAAATGAGACAGAGGGAAGGGAAAGGAGAGCCTGCACTTGCCCAGAGAATTGAGAATTTGAAATTAAAATTCCCGTTGGTTCACTATGGTCACATGATAACTGGCACATGCCTTTTAAAAAAGAAAGATCGATATTGTCCAGATTGTGAAATGGTCTTTGTATTAGCAACGAAGCTAATAATCCCAGAGTAATGACGACAACTTTTAATCTTGATAATTTATTGACAGGTATTTTTCGGCGTTACATACGCTATCATTATTGTGAGTATACAAGGAATTTTAACAGATAGCATAAATACAATCAATATTTACAAATTTGTTTACCTTGTACAATATGACCTTTGCATTCCAATCTGCAAACTCGGTATACAAACTTTCAAATGCATTGTTTCCCTTTCTGGTCATGAATGTCCACTGGACTTGTCTTGCTCGCTCTTCAAATAACTGGTTCCCATGCATGGGAACGTTAACTGCATGGGCTGACTATTTCTTTCCTACTAGAGTCCTCGGTGAATGTTGGTACAGAGTTTTAACAGTTGAGGGTCTAAGATAGTCCTCAACAGTGCCTCACATATTTAGATATTTAAAACAAACGTAAATACCCTCAGTGAAAAAGACAGAATATCACAACACCAGGATCACAATCCTGCTCTTTTCAGTTTTCGTGACTTTTCGACATTTGTGTGGGTTCTTTTCAGTCCGGCGATAGAGTTTCGAGAGACTGGGTCTACGGTTTAACGTCCTTATCCGAGAAGACGCGAAGGTCTAAAGCTAGTTGCAGATGTTAGAGCAAAGGTGGCACCTTAAGTGTAATTTGAGTGCTGGTCGGGCTGGGAATCGAATCCGAACGATAGACTGGCACCTTACCAACTATATAGGCTAACCAAGCGGTATATAGTGTCCGACTTGCAATATCCATTTAAAAACTCTTTGTCAATATAAAGTCCTATTCAGTGCGTTCAGAAAATCTTTGCGTGTGGCTTTATGCACGAAAAAAAAACATTTTCAGCTACGTTCTACCTATTTAGCGCAAGATTTATATATATATATACATGGTATTACCCATGGTAGCTCTATTATTGGGTGCTTTTACCCATAAACATCCCCATTGGACAAAAGTATTAAAACTTTCACGCTTGTTTGGTTTTCTGGTAGGTTTTCAGCGTTGAAATGTGTTAAAATGTTTGTTTCTGGTTGGTTCTCTTTGTCACTTGAATCAGGATTTTTTAATTATTTTCGTGGTCAGCTTTCTTTGACTTGTGAGGATCGAAGGGCTCTTTGCCAACAAAGAAAGTGGAGCGAGACATTTTGTAATCAAAGCCGAAGGTGAACGCAACGGTTCAGCCTAGGTTTGTTCAAATCAGAAGCTAAAAACTCAAAGAGCTGACAATATATATAAAGTTCCCTGCAGGACGCAGAGCAAACGCTTGAAGAAAGAGCAGTGCTTTTGTCAAGCGCTGTGCCATCGTGAAAACTCGATGCGGCAAGGACAACATTTTGTAATTTTCCTCTGTTGCATGGTTTAAAAACATTTACAAACGTTTCTTGGGAGCCAAATATTGTTTTCAGAAAGCACGCGTAAATTCTACAGCACTGTTCAATCTGGCTAGTTACTGCTGGTTTTCTTCTTCGCACAGACATTTTTAGTGTGTCTTGCTGCGAATGCATAAGAATAGAATCGTACAACTGTGCAGAAACCCACACGAAATTCCTTTGGCAGATACACTTGTATGAACAGAATGAGAACCCGGACGAATCTGATTGGTTCATTGTGTTTTATTATTTTTTAAAAAATTAGACTTATTACAATTTTCTCAAATGTGATTGGTGCATAAACTGCTAAAGAAATTCGAGAATACCACGGGTCTTGACTTCGAGCAAGTGACGAAGCACACCAAGGACAGACGACAATAAAGACTATATACAAGTGGACGCCGTGCGAGCCTTAACGGTTCATCGCGATTAACTATGATTACAGACTGAACTGGACTCCACTCAGTTGTATTACCATTATTAGTTTGACAGATTATCGAGGCGTGAAAGGGGCTAACCTCAAAAATACTATGCGCCGTTGCTGTTGGGCCGTTTTAAGCTCTCCTTGCATTTCTCTCTCCCACATTCCCCTCGCGACTTGCTCTGCTTGTCGCTCGCTCCCCAACTCTTCTGGAAGCTTGTTCGCCGGCTAGTCTGGCACAGGCAGCCCAACCTCAGTGTGGGTGGTATGAGAGGTAGTAACGACATTTTGAAAATTTATATTGCATGTATGAAAAAATTCTAATTTTTGGCGTCGACCGGAAAAAAAAACATGCACTCAAATTGTAAGATAAACTGGAAATATAAATACCTTGAAGCTTAAAAGTTGTTTAATGTTTTTCTGCCAGAGAAAACCCCAAACCCATTCTCAGGCCAAAAAACAACAACATTAAATAACTTTTAAGCTTCAAGGTGTGTCGATTTTCTCTTAGCTTTATCTTACAACTTAGTGAGTGTTTTTTTTTTGTTTTTTTTTTTTACGATCAACGGCAAAAATTAGAATTTCCCATACAAAGTCTTATAAAAATTTCAAACTGTAGTTACTAACTTTCATACCACCCACAATGAGGTGGGGCTGCCTGTGATATTAATTTGTAAACTCTGTTATGCAATTTTGAAGGTGGGTAAACATGCATTATGTGAATTAGTGCTGTGAATTTTCATTTACACATATTGATATAATTCATAAAAAATTCAACAATATTTCTTTTCAATTGCTGCTTTTATTAATTTATTTCAGCAAAGCATCCCAACGCCAAGTTATCATCAATTTCGCCCAATGATGTGCATACCTCCCCCTCCGCCCCTGCAAACATTCAATTTTTACAATCCTTTAAGACGTCCAGAACAAAGGTAACCAGTTCAGTAATTTCCATTATTATTTATAATATTTTTTGAATAGGTACTCACCTATTGATGGCATGGGCAGGGGACACCTTTTTCTTGTCTTCTGAAAGTGTATTAGTGGTAGTAGTTAAAGTAGTAGTAGTAGTAGTAGTAGTAGTAGTAATAGTAGTTAAAGTAGTAGTAGTAGTAGACCAAGCTTTATTTGCATGATGTAAATTACTTTACATATTGCTAAAGCATAACTTTTATATATGATTGTAGTTTTGCTTATTTACAATCAAACGTTTTACAATACTAACAGTAATAAGAAAGAAAGTTTACCTAACAAAACATTTGTAGATTTTTAAATTAAAAATTGCAAAAAAAAGGTAATGGTTTTTTCTGATTGCGAAACATTTGCTCACAAACTGAGCTAAATAATATTGTGCCTTTTGTTAGAACTGGAAAGAATTTCAAAGGCAAATGAAGAACTTTTTGACTTGTTGATATCAAAAACAGAATGTAATTTCTTTAAAAAGGTATCTCTGAGATTCAGATATAGTCCACAAGAATGTATTTTAAAAATGTATTTCATCTTCTACTTCATTTTTGTCGCAACATTTGCAAATTCGTTCTTCACGGGGTAATTTTGGACTAGTATATCTTCCTGTTTCAACGTAAAGTGAATGATTACTTGTTCTTAATTTTAAAAGATCTCTTCTTGCAGGACAGTAGCAAAGATCGTTAATAAAAGCATCAGGTGCATAATCAAATTTACCATTTCGATAGAATTCAAGTTTTGAAGAGTTTGTAATAGTGATTTTAATTGCTACATATCATCAAAGCGAGCTGTTTTTACAATATCATTCAGCAATAGGACTGATTGAAAAGGAACCCTAGTTTGATTATGATACAAATATCTAACTACAATCAAATAAGAATTACAAAGGATTTCAACATGGCAATCGAAGCTCATTGTGTCGCAAGTAAACACTACTATATTCGCCCGACACACATAAATTAAGGCAATAAGAATAAAAGCCCAAAGAGCTTATCCAACAATTCTTCAGACGATGAATAATGCAGCTAAAGATTTTGGCACTGGCACGCACTATCATTTCAGCGATGAGGTTTTAACAAAGTGTACGTAAAACTGTTTTTAAAGCAGTAGGTGTGCATGTGAGAGGAAGCGATGGGCTTACTTTAGAGTCCAGTTACTCAAAAGCCGAATAGCGCTAATCCAGGGTTAAATTTTTAACCCATCATTTTATTTCCAAGAGTTAACAAGTTTTTCCCAAGGAAAATCTGAACTGTATTTTGTAAGAACTGTAATCGTTTCCTAAGAGAATCAACGGAGGTTCTGTAGTCCTGGAAGAAAGAAAACTAGAAGACTTCACTGCACTGAGGAATTTCCTTGGGCTGGCCAACTACAGCAGCAGATTTATCCCCCATTTCGCAACACTGTTTGAGCCCCTGAGAAAAATAACTAAGAAAGACCAACCGTTCGTCTTTGTGGCCCAGATCAGAAAAAAAATGTTTCAGAAACTTAAAAGCGATTGGGTGAGGCAGGTACACAAGCCTACTGCGATAAAATGCACAAACCAAGGTTGTTGCAGATACAAGTTCAATCTTATAAAAACATTTCGCTACAGTTTTTGCAGACCAAGCTCAAGTCTTGCTACATGAACTTTGGACTACCATTCTGAAGAAAAGGGGAGAGGTAGCGTATGCGTAGGACTTGGAAACGAACATGTATTGTAGTGCATTCTGGGTATAAAATGTCATGGCGGTCGTTAGCAACACTAGCTGTTTATTTGAGGAATTAAAATCTATTTGTATCGTACTTTTCGATTACGGATTCATTACATTATTATTGTTATTATTACTGCTATTATTATTATTATTATTATTATTATTGTTGTTGTTATTGTTATTGGTATTTCATTTTCATAATCATTAGCTTTATCGCTATTACAATTAGCACATTTTATTTCTTGAACTAACTAATCTGTCATATATTAATAAACTGTAAATGTTTTATGCTTTCTAGAAAGTTTCCCGCAAAATAGCCAAATATTAAATCAAATTAACATAACACAGAAATCATTGTAGCTGTGTTGACTGTAGTTGCTATATCATTCACGATAACCGTCACTAAGTTAGATACAAAAACTAGCTACATAGTACATACCTACAATGGTTTCAGTGCTATTTGGCGAGTGTGTCTTTATGCTAATTTAGTGAAAATTCTCATGAATGATATTTTTTTACGTAATCAGTTACAAGTCAAATTGTTAATGTGGAACTATTTTACCAAAGTTTATAAACGATAAGTACCTGTTAAAAACAAAAGTAAGTTCTCCAATAATACTATATGTATAAATTTTTCATGTAAAGGTCATTTAAATATCGTGTTTTGTTGTCCAGTTAGTTATATTTAAGAAGACGTCAATATAATATCGAGTTGCTTGTAAAATAAACTAAACCGCAGGTGGTTTTAAAACACTTTCACCTCTTTATCTCCGTGTCTTATTTGTACGATTTATTCAGAAAGTCATAAAAGTTTCAATCATGTCGCCACTGTACTTAGAGAAAATTTGTACAAATTGGCATCAATGTTTATTGTGGAGGCAAAAGCTAGCAATGCGTGGACAAAAAATTGCATATTAAAAATGTTTGCAATAGTTCATTGAACTGTATCATAGCGTTCATCATTCAGACATCGCACGACATGTCTGCCATATGAAATGGAAGTCATTTGTAGAATTTTTTAAACTGTTAAGTAATTGAGATTGCAAAAATTTTAAATCTTTCTTTTAATTTAACATAGTACTTCTATTTTTGTATGATATAGAAACTCTCAAATGTAAAAATGATTTTAGTTTCAAATTTTTATGATAAGTTTGGTTAAAAAGCAACATTACTATTACAAAACATGCAATTATAGTATAAAGTAGTGCTAGTTAAGCGAAATTTAAAAAAACAAAACAAAAATCCCAATATTTTGCCATTTGAAATACAAGAACTAAATGAATAATACATATTAACGCTACAAATCAAAGACATAGAATTGCAAAGCAAAACATATACATTAGCGAAAGCTTTCTTAGTAAAAAAAACTTGTAAATCTATACCTGGAATAATTCATTTATTACCAGGCTGTAGTCTTAAAAAAGCGAGAGCATACTTTAAAATTTTGAATCAAGGAGAGCGGATTAACCAAGCCGGTATTTTATTCAAAGTTATAAGGATAAAATGTCCACTTGAGAAATTAATTTCATAAGAAAATTCGGCTTATTGCATTTGAAAAGGGAAATGACTCGCACGAAGACTCAGCCCTTTGCACTTACCTCGGGGTTTCATGAATATTACTTTGCTACTTCGCTAATGCCGTACTTCATAATATTTTGTCCAAAATTTTTGTTCAGCTTTTCAACGACGGGGCGAGAGTTATTCAAGAATACATCTGCATCCTTAAGAATTGGCTTTTTTCACGGTTTTTAAAAACGAAAAAAATGTCTTTGAAGCTACTTAAAGTACTAACCCGAGTCCGAGAGAGACGAGACTAAAATACGTACGGCTCGGAAGTCTCCGCAAGCACTAGAATTCGAATTTGCATTTTACTTCGGCAAAACAAACACAAACAAACAAATGCGCTGGGTAGATCTTAACAAAGAAATAATTAACAACGTTTAAAAGAATGCGGCCATGGACTATAAATTCTATGAAAGGTTGACAATTACAGAATTTATAAATGCAATCTCTTTCTCACGCATGGACAATTTTTATGAAAAGACGTAAAATTCAATTAAGAACGAAGTAAAAAATACTTTTTATTACCGGTACACGAAAACAACTCTGTAATAAACTTCTAAATAATACTTTTAAAACTATTTTTTTTTGCAAAATAATCTTTTTACTGATATCGTGGTTCATTCACTGTCACAATGCAATTTACAGCGAGAATGGCTGCTTCAGATTTAAGAGATTTCGAAATTCTTTTTAAAGAAACAAAAGATAATTTTAGTGTGACGAATCTGTACCATTTATTTGTGACACTTAATATATAGTCTGATAAAAAATAGTATATGCCATAAACTTTGTTGATGGTGTGAATTTTACGTCGCCATTGGCTATCACATCATTATGCACCAGTCAAAGTAAACCCCGATTCTTCCTACCCCGGGATATATCTGGGGATTCTTTTTTCTTTAATGTAAATCTGAATGTACTGCTGTACTTGTATACTTGTTTATGTGTTCATACAGTTCTGAAAAACACCTGTTTATCCTGAATATTCACTTTTAGGGAACCAATCAGAGCGTGAAAAACACTATTCCCTGGCTGGGTATATGCTAATGTGTATATTTACCGAGCCGGAAAGCGGAAAGGTAAATATCTATTGCTAGGCACCAACACTTGGGGGGATTATTGTTTTAGTATTAAACCAAAGTTAGTAGAGTCGACTGGTTAGGAAACTTGATGATTTCTTTGTTATATGTTTTTGTTCTCCGTTTATAGTGCAAACCCAAAACAAAAGATCCTAACCGTGACCGTGCACACAACATGAAACAAATAAACATTGTAATCTTCTCTGTTGTTGCCAAGTTTCCTAACCAGTCCACTCTAACAACTTTGACTAAACTAGAAGGTCTCACGCGCGAGCACTAAACTTACCATCAGAAATATAAGAATCAAAACAACTTACAATCAAACAAAGAAGCACCAAATTTTATTGTTTTCTTTGTATTTAAAGGGGTCCCTTCCTTGTATATTTTAAGAGCTTCTTCTCTAAAACTGAAGCTAAACGGGAACCATTTGTTCACTGATGAGTGACCGAGGAGAATAGCACAGGATATTCGGTGTTTGATGAACCAATCAGAGCACGCAAAATGTGCTTTTCATCTGCTAGCTTTTAATACTAATAATATAAAATATTTACTGTTAGTAGTCAAATCAATTCTCTTTCATTCACAAAGCCATATTGATGAGTGCATTTGATTAGAAAGGAAAAGAATGTGGAAAGAATAAGGAAATAAGGAGACTAGACAAACGTCTTTTAAAACATCTCGATATGTTCGTGGTGGAAGAATTAATAGTGCTGCCTTAGTGGTGCGTAAGATAATCAAGAGTATTATTCTCTCAGGGAGGGCATGGGCACAGGTATTGAAGGATCGACAGAAAGGTAATACAGAGATCTATTAGGAGTGACCTTGAGGGTACGTAACAGCAACGCTGGTCGCTTAAGGAAGTAGAGCGAAACAACCTCCAAACGGCAGTCAAGTAAGTGACTGAAGTACTCTCCAATTTTTATAAAGCAAAGGAAGGACCTTGTGTATGAAAAATGACTACGCAAGTGAGAAACGAACTCATGTGGTTGTCAACCACAAAGTAGGGTAAGTAAACTGGAGAGGGGATCGAGACGTCAACGTAAAAATGTGTCTTTCACAGATAGAAAAGAAATACGACCGTATTTGTTTTTTCCATACAAGTTTGTTTCTCCCTTGCGTAGTCCTTTTTAATGCCAAATTCCTTCCTGTGGTATGTATCAAGCGATTGAAATTGTATCTTATAAAACTTGGGGTACTGTACTGACTACTGTACTCAAAAGAGTTAAGAATGTAGGGAAACAAACAAGGTAAGATTCTATGGAACTTAAAATCTGTCCCCAATATTGTCATCATTCAAAAGAAGAGAAATGCGAAATATAAATCGCGTTTCAAGAACACAACGGAGTGTAAAATTTAATTGAGGTAAAATGCTGAAAAGTCTAAATGAAAAAAAAAATTTCCATTTTTTATGGATACTTTATGGAACAAAGCAAAAAGGTTCGGTTTATCTGCAGATTAAAGTTCGTTGAATTCTTGATAATGCTAAGAGCATTGCACGACCAGCTATTCCCACTGAAGGGTTACATCAAGAATAAGCTGGTTTCCCACCTTGAGGAAAACAAGGTTTGACAAAGGTATAGATAACATATTCTTTGTAGTACTAAAGACTTTTTGAAATGTATACCAAATACCACGTACAAATCATGCTATTATTTGTTTATACAAATACAACAGAATTTTTTTTTATTTCGTCACGTGTATTTGATTGGCTTCGTACCACGTGTGATCTATTTTTCTGATCTTTTGGGAGAATCTTTAATGTTTGAAAAATGTGAAGAGCGAGTCTTGGTTACTACAGCAACTGAAAACTTCGCATGGTATTGCGTAAGTATTTCAAATCAGCCTGAAATATTATTCTTTTTGCCAATCAGAATGCAGAAGCTTTTCACGAAGTAGATTAAAATGGATAATATCTGTTACCACCATGGCCTTAATATCAATAGCAGTGGCTTCAAGCATTTAGTATTTGTACAAGTTATCAATGAATAAATGAAAAGACTCCAGCGGTTTGGAAGGGAGAGGGGCCGAGGTGGTCTGTAACCTCATCACCTCCTCCCCCAGAGTATACCAACGATTCATTGCAACAATTCATAACCTGTTTATTAAACTGAAAATATATCTGTTTAAGAGGGTTCGTCGCTGCTGCGATAGCCTTGCATTGAAAATATAGCTAAACTTGGAGCATTTGTTGCCTAACTATTCATTCGTCGGTGTAGTGTTTAAGCGACAGTCGAGGGATAATGTTCATGGACTGAAGCTCTTGAAAGAGAAGTTTACAAGCATACGGGATCTTTAGAGTGGAAATGTTGCTAGACGATTTGCAGTAGTGACACCTGCGGAACAAAATGAAAACTATCAATTCGAGAAAAGGAATGACGGATGCACATAAATGACAAAATTGATAATAAATGAATGAAAATGCAACTAACTATACCTATATTATAAATAATACATCACAATCATAACTCGTTGCATGTAATTTTCCGTTGTCGATTTTTCTAATTACAGTTCTTAAATTCTAAAGTTCTTTTCCTATTTTTCTTTCCATAAATGTTCAATGATCTAAACATAAGTTAATCAATTATACTTCCCTTCTTAAATGACTAACACAAACACTGATCGCAGGACTTGCTTTACAATAAAACTTGAAAAATTACACTAGCTTGACTGTTTCAACGTTTTTCTACAACATTTATAATTGAACCTTTGTCGGTTTTTGGGGCATTTCTTGGTCATAAAAGTGAACTGAAATTACCAGTAATATTAATTATATAGCAGTTCATTATATTATAATATTCACGTTTGTGCTATCTATAATTGAGTTCATCTTCATAGCCACATCCCACAAGCATTGCGCTTTTACCATTACGTATGTTCGTTTTGGGAACCTGAGCCTGTTTTCTAGCTATGCCCTGCTGATGAGGCCTGGAAATCTCAAAACAGTTGCTAAAAAGATCTAGCAAAGGCAGCTAGCCCGCTCAGGGGTAAGCCCTGGGGTTCTACTACACGAAACAGCTGTCCATGGCTGTTAGCAATCAGGCTCACTATTTCTTGTGGTAGTTTAAAGGGGTAAAGCCCGCTACCAACGTGGCCATAGTGCCTAATATAGTGGCTTCAAGTTAGCTAATAGCACGTTTTTGCTATCTATACTTGAGTTTACCAGTAATATTGTTTGACATATCCACACTTTTCTGGTGAAGCACCCATCAAAAGCCTCGAGGTTTAGAAAGTCGTGTCATCTCCGCCATTACCGAATTGGTCTACATTTTGTTTATATATAAATTCTTAGCTGGACCCCTAAAAGGATGTTCACGAACTCGTAAACGTAAAGCACTCACCAGCCGGAATACCCAAGAAGCCCACACTCGCTGCAAACATCAACCTCAAAAGCATCACTTGAAATCATCAACCTTTCTAAGATCAACATGCTGAAACACAGTAAAAAAGGTTTCATCGTAAGTAATTGAATCCATTGCTAAGGCTCCAGCCATTCTTGCTATTTGATACACAAATCGCATGATTTCAGCATATAATACACTCTTATGAGTCTGTACTTGTAGAAACATGCTGTGAAACATGCTGTATTCCCATGTACTGTGCTATATGACTGGGGTACCCTTTCTGGAACACATACCACATTGCCATTTTTTGCGCTGGGGGTACCCTTCCCCACATAACCAATTATTGGGTTGGGAGTACCCTTCCTGGAACATATGTGTAGCCAGTAACTGCGTTGGCATTATCCTTCCTAGAACACATACTGAAGGGCCAGTTATTATATAGATTGGGATACCTCTCCAAGGGCACATACCGGTGGGCCAGTTATTAGACTGGGATACCTCTCCAAGGACACATACCGATGGGCCAGTTATTAGATTGGGATACCTCTCCAAGGACACATACCGATGGGCCAGTTATTAGATTGGGATACCTCTCCAATTAAGGACACATACCGATGGGCCAGTTATTAGATTGGGATACCTCTCCAAGGACACAAACGGATGGGCCAGTTATTACATTGGGATACCTCTTCAATGACCCATCGGTAAGGAGCTTGTACAAAGTATTTGTGAAAAGTCTATTTTGCATGTTTACCTTGCACCATAGGCAATGAGACAATCTCTTTCCATTTCTCCCAAGCGCAATCCTCCATCCCTACGTAAAATTATTTTGTTAGTAGAAGCACCACATCACCACAACAATAATAATTACTAATCATAATAATAATAATCATCATCATAGCCATCATTTAAGCCACAATTATAAGCCTAGTTACCTCGTTATCACCGTTATTTACACTGAAGCTTGTTTTGGTGTTTATAAAGACCTAGTTCAAAATTAAAAGTTGTTCTAAAAAAACAATTTCGCAAATTTTTGTTTTTACCTCGATCTTCCTTCTGTGGGTTGCCTGGTGAGGACGGCGCGGGGACCCTAAAGCCACACAACCACAAACTGATATAAGTAATTACCATCACCAAAGGTAACCAGTTTGAGGGAATTTTCGGGTGAAAAGAATTAAGTCTAAATCTATTAATATCTTAGCTGGTATAATTACTCTTTTCATCGACCTTAGACTTTCTGGTTTAAAATTCACAAATTCCAGAGCTAAAGTAATAGAATCTATTTTATAAATACTGAGATTTTCTTATGAAAATTCATTATGAGAAAATCAAGTTCGCAATTTTTTCAGTGAATCAGAGAGGCGAAACAATTTTCTCAAACGTGAGAAAAGCGTTTCGTCCAATCACAAAGCACCTTCAAGGCGAATCATGTTGTTGACAACTTTGTACTCAAGCTTTTTGTAGTTTTATTTCAAAATTTTCAAGGGCTTAGAAGAGTTTTTCAACCCGCTAGGATAGCTGTAAAATCAAGTAGATTTATGTTGCTAGACAAACCTATTGACAAGTTTATCGAGGAGCAAAAAACAAAAACACTATCTAAAACAAGAGAAGTTAAGTAACTAACCGAGTTTCTGAGAGTCAAAAATAAAGCGAAGAAATACCGCCAGAAGAGCTACAAGGCTATATCAGTGAATTCATTGTAGATGTTAGAAGAAAAAAAGGCTAAGATTTCGAGACTTCAAGCCTGAGAGGGCTAATTTGCAGCTTTAACCTGCACTTGAGAGCCTGCAAGTATCGTTGTAATATTACTGAAGACAGAGATTGAACAAGTGCGACGAGCCTTGGAAGCTCGAAGCAAAAAAACTGAAGAAACAGGGCAGGGGAAACAAGCCAAATGCAGCAGAAGCTATAACCGACGAAGATTTGTAATAAAACAATTAACGCTCAACATAAGTCACCGAATTCATCAAATGATAACTCAACTTGTAGGTACAAACGCATAAAGCGTGTTTTTGATTCATCAGACGATGATGACAGCCAAGTGGCACGATGACAAACCTGTGAGTTTGTTCACTTTATTAAGGTATTTGCTAAATGTTAGTATTGGACACATTTTAGTTTTAAGCTTATTATTAACACAGTACAGGTTGATAGTTTTGATGTGTTCAGTTAAATTTTTTTCTGACAAAAGCGAATAATTCAAAGGTAAATAAATAAAAGCAATAAAACCTCAGTATGTATAAAATAAATAAATTACAGCATGGAAAGCATTTTGTACAGGATATTTTGCACTCATTGGTTTTGTATCAGAAATCAAACTCATTCGCTGCGCTCAATCATTTGATTTCCGATACATCACCAACTCCTGTGAAAATTCCATACGCGTGCGCTTTCCACGAAGAAAAAGTCACAGTGCAAGCGAACAAAGTGTATTTTGGTAAGCTACAACTTGGTAGTTCTAGCACCCATATGCAAAGAATTTGGGAGGTTAGCAGTCGCCTTGTAACACAACCACATCTTTTAGCTTTCTTTTAATCTTGGTGAGGGCGAAAATCCTCTGAGTGACACTGAGATCCACAAATCGTGGCCAGCGTACAAGCTCAAAATCCAAGTCAAGGGCCCATAGTGGTGGGAGGTGTGATTGCCAATCAGACACCTTTAATAGTTGTACTTGTCGTAGTAGTATAAGTTGTTGTTGTAGTAGTAGCAGTAATAGTAGTAGTAGTAGCAGTATGGGCAGTAGCAGTTTTAGTAATAGTAGTAGTAGTAGAACGAGCTTTATTGGCATGACGCAAACATTTTACATATTGCCAAAGCATTTTTTAC
>JANCMA020107962.1:0-14823 GCA_024336925.2 Zoanthus solanderi
AGTAGTAGCAGTGGCAGTAGCAGTGGCAGTGGCAGTGGCAGTGGCAGTGGCAGTGGTAGTGGTAGTGGTGGTGGGGGTGGGGGTTTTGGTGGTGGTAGTGGTAGTAGTGGCAGTAGCAGTGGCAGTGGCAGTGGCAGTGGCAGTGGCAGTGGCAGTGGTAGTGGTAATGGTAGTGGTAGTGGTAGTGGTGGTGGTGGTGGTGGTAGTGGTAGTAGTAGTAGTAGTAGTAGTAGTAGTAGTAGTAGTAGTAGTAGTAGTAGTAGTGGTAGTAGTAGTAGTAATAGTAGTAGTAGTTGTAGTTGTTATTATATGCTAATGATTTTCTGTTGCAGTTAAGGACCTCGTTACGATTGAGTCTGATCCGTACAAGGCTGTGGAAGGTTCTCATGCCTTCGTCGTCTGCACAGAGTGGGATGAATTTCGGGTAAGCAATTTGATCATTTTGTGCAGAACTGACTCTGTATTAATATTTCTATCCTCGTTTTCCTCTGATATATTTCCAATACTCAGTATCGTAAACTAAGTTCGACCCAGCTTCGCATCTTGGATAAGAATGTTAGACCCTAGGCCCAGTCTCTCGATTCTCTAGAGGAATAATTTAAAGAATCCTTATAATTGATAAACATCTATCACAAATAAAAGCGTAATCATCAATCTTTGCTATTACTAAAAGTGCAGTATTTTTTAGCCGGAATGTTGTTCGAAGTGTAATGCTTAGTTTTCCAACATCTTGTTACTCCACCCGATCATGAGGTGCCAATAATTGTTGATGTTACCAGAAGTAAATCATATGACACATTCACATATTTCTTTCATTAGGTCCTATTTTTTTTTCCATCTTTCCACCCTCTTTTTCACTACATTTTGAGTCACGGGAAATAGCCATATAAAACAGTTCTTGTCTTCGTTATTGAGAATGGCAATGTCAGGCCGAGCCTCAATAACATGGTTTCTTTGGATGCTGAAATCCCCACAAGCTGTCAGATGCTTATATTGCTAGCGCTTTATTATTCATTAATGAGCCAAAACTATATATTTTTTTAAAATTTGGTTAAATTATTTAACAAAACAAGTTATTTAATATCGATAAGTGGCTTGTGTTCGTCAATTAGTCTGCTCTGATTGCCGCCTATCTTTTTTATCCAGGGTTATGATTACAAGCAAATCTACAATTTGATGTTAAAGCCAGCCTTTGCGTTTGACGGTCGCATGATACTCGATCACCATTACCTACATGATATTGGCTTCCAAGTGGAAACGATTGGAAAAACTGTCTCATCTGGGTATTTACTACCGTTGACACCCCCTTTACCTGCATCTTCCACAAAACCTTGATATCCTGTTGTCCATTAGTTCCTAAAAGTTGACACTTGAAATGCATCTTTCGTTAAACTATGTTATTGAATTAGTGCTCTTAGAAGCATGATAGATAGCATAGCTTTAACTGTAATTTATACAAAACAAAGATTTTTAACTGAAGATATGTTTTACGATGAAATTGCCGGAGCAAATTGTTAAACTTTTTAAAAAGCTGGCGTCTTATAAAATGATTGTACATCTTTCATTTAAATCCTAAAAAGTAAAAATAAACTTTAAAGCTTTGTTGATATCATTTCTTTTCAACATTCTCAAGTCATCATCTTTATCATTATTACTTCCCAACAGCACTATCCCACTTACACACGCAGCTCAGGTTAGGCTCTTTATAACAGTAACCTAATATAAGAACAACAAGAGGCTCCGACTGGCCAAAAACTAAGAACAACCGAAGAAAAAGCTCAGACTGAGGCAGAAAGATTATCTACATAAAAATAATGTACATCTACCATTGTTCCAAGTGATGTATTACTGTAGTATGTAGCGCTTTGTGTTTCTCTTCCGATCCGTTATTCCGATATTCACATGTAAGTTTCAACAATAATTATTATTTTATAAGCACCTAAAAGTATTTTATAACACTCTTTTGAAGTGGGAAAAGAATAAACTGTCAGAAAAATGATCGCTTAAAATTAACATAGTAAAGTATGTAACGTCAAAATTCAAATAGTTTGGCTCGGATTGAGTCTGATTGGAAATTTAGAGATGGTGACCATTCTCCGATTTAGTAGTATTTCAAGAAACATAAGTGATAGAGACCAACGTTTCGGTGCATCTTGCGCCATTATCAAGGTTACATAATGATAAGAAGCCGTTTGTGAAGAGGTTAAGTTGAAGTGAGTTTGCCAAAAGAGTGCCAAGCTAATTATATGAATATTTTACCACGAAGAGAATCAGTTTGTACATTCAGTGCTGGTTTAAAGTCCTTATATCACTTTTTTTATTTTTTAGATGTAAAATATTTTCATTTGTGAACTCAAAATTAAAAAAACCGAAGAAAAGTGCCGCACCTAAGTATGCTTTTTAATCAAAAGAACTTTAGAATTTAAATTTTGATCAAGGGGAAAGGTACTGGTATGTTCGGAAACTTTTAAACAACATGAAATTTCTTAATGCAAGAACCAGTGATAAACTATTGAATGTCAACGTCGACGGTTACTATGATAAAATTTTGATGTTGTCCTTGACTCCATATCCTTTTTTTGTGAACCGGCATTAGTTCTGAAATCCATTGAATTTTGTGCTTGTCCCGGTTTCAGCGAAACGACAAACTATTGCTCTACATGTATGAATCACACTTTGAATTAATATTGGCGTTGCAAACAATCAAAATCAAGAAAGCTTTCCCGCTGTGAGTAATCAGAGCGGAGTAATTTCCAACCACCCCACCCCCTCTTTGATCTGGAGATGAATATGCTCACAGAGGTGGTTAATATTCCGACGAAATCGTAAAAGATTATTGATTCGACTTGTAATCAATCATTGAGTTCAGCTAGACGATTCTTTTTGTTTTGTATAATCAGGTCCTTCTCCACATTTTCGAAAACATGAAATAGGCAATATTACCATTATATATAGCGGTGGTACATGTAGAAAAGAGGCAATCAAGATGGAATCAAAGTCTAGATGTGTTACAGCACTGCAATTTTGAGTTTTGCCTAACGCACAGTTAATATGCACTTAAACTGTTACCGCCGGCAAACGTGTTTTGATATTTTATAGGCATAAGATGAAATTAATTACTACAGCCGTTATTTGACGCCAAACACCATAAATTGCATCCTTGATTTATTTTTCAAAACCAAAAGATTAAATTGTCAATTTGTTAAAGATTTAGTTCAGCTTTTTGTAGTAAATGGTAGCTCGGCAAAGTTTAATGGAAGGCGATTAAAAAGCTGCGTCGATGTTTGAAAACAGAGGATTCAATGGGAAAAAAAACACTGACGTTTCGGACGTTAGTCCTTCGTCGAGTGAATTTGGTTTTACTCCGACGAAGGACTAAAGAACAAATTTTAAAACTTCAGGGTCATTGTTATCCATTTCAACGGTGTAAAACTTAATTTTCTTTCAGCTGTTTAATGTATGGCCTGAATTAGCACCACAACCAATTTAATATCTTGTTTTGACATATTTTTTTGGTCAATATCGCTTGCCGGAAGCGGTAGAACGGTTGCCACAAAGTGCTATATTTTAACGCCATAAGCGATCAGCAAAAGATATTCATGATTATGGTTTATACACTTCAATGTCGTTTCCTCGACTAGGACATAATCTTTTTCTTTTCTTTTGTTTTTTGTGTTTCCCAGCGCAACCAAGTAACCTGTTCTATTTTTATTCAATTTTATATCAATAGTGACAATACTGGGCCTTTAAAAGGCAAGAAAATAATTTCTTGCTGAAGATATTCCTCTTTACTGTAACATTAGTTGATGTTGTTTATTCAGTTCATATATATATTGTTTTCTTCGAGACATGTACATACACACTTTGGTAATTATTTTAGAAACACGATAGCCACGAACCTCTGGTAGTAATAATATGCTTGTCCTTAAAGTTTTTCTTGAATCCCCTGTTTTCAAATCTGAAACATAAACAATCACACTTTTTACCTACGAATTTTTGGGATGAGGCTGGGTGCGTTTAGATATTTCGAAAATATCAACTTCAGATGACTTCAAAATGATTTTAAATATTTTAACTATTTATGAACATTAGTTCAACTGGAGGTTTATAAATCGCCATATCTGTGAAACAAAAAAAATGAATTTTTTCTACTGCAAGAATACTACACGCGGTTTACCTCTTTATATATTACATGCGCTAGCTGCGACTTCAGATTCTACTCAGTGCATTTAGATATTTCGAAAATCTCAACCACCAATGACTTCAAAATGTTTATAAATATTTTGACTATTTATGAACATTTATAGTTAAACTGGAGGTTTATAATTTGCTATATCTGTATAATAAAAAAATCAGTACTTTCTACTGCAAGGATAGAAAGTTACGCGGTTTACCTTTTTATATTATAGACGCACTGCAACGGGCCCTTTTCAAACTCCTGCTCTTCTCAAAGCTTTTGCAAAGGCAGTGCTTCATTAACTGTTTATTTTCTTTTAAAACTATTCAAAGAAAAGTTAAGTTCGAGGAACCTTTTTATATTTTTAAAAAAATATTAAAGAAGCTTAAGTCGACCAGTAGCACTATAAAATGAACGCTTTTTAAAAGTTTCTAAAAAAACAATAAAACAAACTGATGCAAAATGAAACTGGTTAGTAAATTATGTTATATAACTAGTTAATAATCGTTTGACACTTTTTACAAAATAAAAATGCGTAGGATATCTAGCTCTTACTAAAATCTACTGCTGACAGCTGAAACCGAATGTGAATATATAAATAAACAACCTTTTTGTTTCTTTGGACCGGAAGATAGGAATTTTACATTCTTAGATATCTTTGGGGGATTTTAATTAGGGGTCGAAAGACTTTTATCTAGTAATGGAATATTGTTTAATTTCGAATGTTACTGTTAGTGTTATTAACCAATGAATCAGACTTTCAAGAGCTAGCAATTAAAATCACAAATTCTCAGGACATATTTAGGAAAAGAATTGAATAATTGCAAATTCATTACACAAAAGGCAAGTTCTATTGATGAAAATAGCAAAGGTGAAACTCCATTCTCTACAGCTATGAACGCCTGGCGGTAAGGTTCCTTCTGTTTTTAAATACTTTTTAGTTACACCAAACGTCTAATTATTTGTCAATCGGTTGTTGACATAAAAGATGGAATCTGATATGTCAAAAAATTCGGCTACTGTTAATTCACTGTCAGTAGTGCATGCATGGTCTACATTCACCTATACATAACTAAAAAGATTTAAGATTTAGTTCATCCTTAAAAAAAATAATAAAACATTTTTATTAGATATTTCGTTCTTGTGAATTTGAAATTAATGTCATCCAAAGCCGAAGACGATTGTTAAACCTTTAGGTTTTCCTTTCGTGTTCAGTAGTTTCTTCAGTTCAATAAATGAAAATTTAACGCAACGGGAACGGGTCTCCTTTAATCGATACGAAAGCATCAGTACTAGTGGAACGTGTTATTGTCAACAATGTATCTGCCATCACCAATAGGTGTCCGTGTTGAATTTTTAATTTAACGAAAAACGCTGCATATTTGGAATCAATAAACAATAGTTTCAGCTCACATTTGGCTTGTTTTGTGAAAAAGATTTTTGTAACAATTTAGAGCCATTTTTTCTGAAGACACCTTTTCACAAGTCAAGGATCTCTTTGACTAAGGAAATTTCTGCGACACCTAGAACTAAATGGGAATGATGACTTAAACTCACATCTCCGCTAAGTAAATGTGCAAGCTAAAAAAATTAAATATTTTAATCATGACTTTTGTTTTCATCAGTTGCTGAAAATAGACAAAAGACATTCGCGCACAACATAAGAAATAACTCATAAACACGTGCTAAATATGACAATTCGCTTTAATACAAATCTCTACCAGCAAGTTTTTTCCCAGTCCAAAAACATGTGTTGTCATTGAGGTATTTCTTACTTTATGTCAAAGTAAGCTGAATCAACAGGACATTAAAGAGTTTAATCTTTGCTTTGGTGCCAGTAACAATGTAATTAGCTATTTTGCATAAAACCATAACAAAATTTTTCCTAAAAGTTCTTAAGAACTTGGTAAATCTCTACCATGAATAAGAATTTTCATAAAATGTTAATTTAGATCACAGAAAGCTTCAAATATCGCGTCCCAGCACAGGAGCAAATTCATTTTTTCAGTAACCCTTATTCTTTTTTATACTATAATCAGCGAAAGATTTGTTAAGTATAAAATAAAATTTTATAGCAAGATCTTTTAACCGAGAACTCCATAACTTGCATCTTATTTTTTCAGTATTATTCTGTACAGTTGTATCCAGCTGATTTCCTCATTCGAATGGTCAAATCTAGTTGCTAATATAAGAATTCTGATATCTCTCTAATTTGAACAAACATTTGTAATCTATAGAAACTTGAGGAAACATATTCGCGATCTCTTCCATTTTTTCAAATTAATTAATCTTAGTTTTTTACTTAAATTAATAGCTTCTTTAAGACAGTTGATCGAACCTCGAAAATTGTAGAAATAAAAAAAGTTCCTTTTGTTGCTTTTCAACATGTCGGTAATTTTAAAATTATGAATTCGCTGTCTGACTTATGAGTAAGATAGATAACAGTTAATGCAAAACAGTTACCCAAGGTTTGTTTTATTCAAAAAATATACAAATAAACCAAACTAACTGCACATTAATTCAAAACTATAACAAAAGAACTGAAATCGTTATCTAGAGTAGAAGCTGCTTTATAATTTAGTACGCCATTCCATTTCAGTCTTATAGTAGTTAAGTGATTGTTCGAGGTAATCTCTTTCAGGCGAACTGATCGCATACTTTGGCAATTTCCAGCATGTTATTGGACCTTTCTAGATTACATATAAGTGTTCTAAACTCATCACTAAACATAGGTCTACAATAGAAGCCTTATAAATTATTGTTGGTATAAACACCAGTTTAACAAGGCACTGATCAAATTTATTTTCTCTGCAAACAAAATCACGTGAGTAATGTTTGTATTGACTTGATGAAGTTTGTGAACCTTTGATTGCGCCGCTCACTATTTATCACAAACGCCGGAACCCAAAATTTCAACTTTATAAACTATCACAAAAATAGTATGGTCAACCCGCTACCTTCATGATGCCTTTGAGCAAAGGTCGCAAAGCTGTATCACAGAGATCACCTTTACAAATCAACCGCTGATCGATTCGTCATTTTTTAAAACATAATTACCAAGGAAGAAAGCGCGGGAAAATAAGAGTGAAAATGCACTTCCAGATTCTTAAAATAAAAAATAGTGTTAAAGCGTTGACATCTAAAAAAATTTTTTATTAGTTTTAGGTTGTTTCTTTCAATAAAGAAAACAAAATACATCTTAATTGGTAAAAGATCGGCTGAAATAACATTGGGGTATATAAATATGCATGTCAGTTTAAAGAACAATTAATATGACTTGTTTGATCTGTGAATTTTATGCTCCTAAAATGTTTTGAAGTTTCAGCCCTAAATGTTTTTAAGATGTTCTAGACTGTTAGCAACAATTTTCCATTTTTGCACGCAAGCATACTGCTGCTTTATATAAAGACTAGCTACGTGGTGTAGAAACTATTTAAAAACGTATTAAAGGGGGATATCACGCGCCGGAATAGACTTTGAAATAAATTGTCCGGGCTAACACTAAATAAAGTTTAGCAAACGTAGTCGGAATCTGTGAGAATCTTCCCTAAATATTTTCCATCTGTTCGCTTTTTCGAATTGAGTAGTTTATTTGATTGCTGTATTGAATTTTATTAAATTCAAACTATTCGGTGAATATACTAAAAATAGAAAAATTTCGGTTTTCCTCGAGTCGTGGTGCCATGATTCGGGATCAAAAGCGAAAAGAAGAAGGTCCGCGACTGAGCTTCAAAAACTTAACGAGGTTATCTGGCGGGGACAAAGATTTGCACCTGGAAGGTTCTGAAAGAAACCAAAGTATTCAATAACGATTCTGACTTTGCAGTTTATTTATAATTCATTTGCTTTCACTTGAGATGGCTCTTCAGCAAAGGTATTATTCACTTTATTTCACTTTATCTCGATGTGAATTTTTAAAGTTCATCTGTTTACTTAGTTGTGAAATGTTTTAAAACGCTAAATAATCTGGTTTACAGTTCTTAACTAACCATTCTCAAATAGGTAATTATTTGAGTTTACAGGCAATTCTTTGAATTTACACTAAATTATAACAACAACCTTTATTTTTCCCCTGAAGATTACAGTAATAGTATTTATAATGTTAAGATAAAAGAAGAAGAGGGGAATGATTGCCTGAAATAACCGAAGCTAATAGTCCCAGGCAGCCAGTAGCACAAAATGAAAGATATATACAAGAAATAAACACAATTTACAAAAGAAAGGGAGGTTAACATTCAAATAAAATATTAATTATATTAAATAAGTAGTACGAGAAAGTGTGAGGTTATGATGGTAAATAACAAATGACAATTCTAGTACATATCTAAATAGTACTTCATTTTTTTCTTAAATAATGAGATTGAAGAGAGCTTTATATCATTTTCGATTAATAAGTTCTTGCTTTAGGAATATGGTATATGATTGTTTTGATGCAATTCGAGTATTGTAACTATGGACATTCGAGACACTAATGAAAAGTAACTTGAAGAAGGTTATTGTGGAATCTGTACATAAAAGTTGCTATGTGGAATAAAACAAGATCAAAAACAGTTATATAATGCGCATTGCTTTCTTTCGAAGTATATATAGTGGTTTTAGAGCGGATTCATATGCGCTTCCCCATACTGTGATGTGATAAATCAAAAATGGATAAATGAGTACATAATAAAACTTCAGTAAAACACTTTGATCAACAATACCTTAGCCTACTTAAGTTCCTGTAAGGTTCTCTAAAGGTAAGTGATAGTTACATTTGTAAAGAGTACAAAATAAAGCTAAACAAAAAAATTTTGTAAGATCATTAATTTATGAAATATGTCAGTAAATTGCATGAGCTATCTTATATATTTACCTGATTTTGACACTTCTTTCCGGTGAGCAAACACTTACACTATGCTGTGCAATACTGTCTTGCAGGGACATCAGAGGGTTTTATTCTCATTTTCTTCCTCAAACAAATCCCGTTGCATCTAAAGGTTTCTAGACCTGAATTGAGATGGGGCTGTGCCACCAAAAATAAACGATAAACGAGCGGTAGTACATAGGAAAAATGATTTACATTTCGAAAAGAGGAAATTCAAGTTTCAATAATATGCGAAACGAAAGCTTAGTCAAGTAAATCCCCAAAAGGCGAAAACATTTTTCAGGTCATTTCTCTCTCTTACCGTTTGATTATTACCGGCCTGCGACATTAAAAGGACTTAAAAAAGACCAGTAGATCACAACCTCGCTTTGTTTAGATTTTTACCGCTAGTTTCAGTGTGCAATTTCCGCACAAGTTTCAAACTCATTTTTGATTTGCTCACTTGATAATCATCACCATCAACACCATTTTCCTAATCGTTATTATCAATTTCTTATATTTTCTGAACCGATTCCTCTATGTTTTTAAGCGGCCCACTGCCATTCTCCAGCAATGGGTTGATTTGCTAAAGGCCTCGACGTACGATATGTTTTCAGTGTGTGCAAGGTAGCCCAAGGGGGCGAAGCCAGCCACGTGACGTAGAGAATTCATATGTAACTTTAGTATGATGGAATGGAGGTAGGCTTAAGTTCTAGCCGAAGCAAGGCAGAGGTTAATGGGTTGCCCAGTTGTGTTTTGGAGCTTATTTTACAATCGTCGGGCCAACTTACATTCTTGATGAAAAAGGTTTCCTGGATTTGAAAACATGTGGTATTGATGCCCGAGGCAAGTATCGGCCCAACAAAGGAGGACAAAGAGAAGGAACGCTTTGTTACATCTTTTACTTCGTCTTATGAGATATATTAGAAAGTTGATGAAGCAAATAAAGATGACAGGCGCCAGGTTGACGCTATCACGTCCATTTTTTTATTCTTTCATGGAACTATATGTTGGCAATACAGAAGTTGAACACCGAAGAAAAAAAGTTCTCTAGGACAGGTTATTAGCTCTCTACAGAATAGTCTGAACCCCTTATACCATCACATGAACCATTTTTAAATTAAAAGCGATTCAAGTTTGTGGACGACTAAGTAAAAAAACATGATCAGTAATAAACTCTAGGTTAAGCCTTTCCAAAAAACAGACCTTATCTTTGTAAAACCGAAGATCTTCTATGTGGGGTTCGATTCCCGCTAAGGGCTTAAAAATTGTTTTCTCTTCTTTCTATATACATACACCAAACGCATTTAATATACTTTCATGACATTTCATTAATTCTATACGTACCCAAATTTACGGTGTTCAACTTATCCATTGAGAAAAAAATGCCTTGGGATCCCTGCAGTTACATCGTACACATTAACTGGATGCTTTTCCCGCGTGGTTAGTCCTTGTAGTGTAGTGGTTAACATGTCGGACTAGTAAACCGAAGATGTGGGGTTCGATTCCCGCCAAGGGCTTAAAAATTGTTTTCTCTTCTTTCATTCTATATACATACACCGAACGCATTTAATATACTTTCATGTCGGAAAAAAGAGTGCCTTTGGAGTTGCGCAACAGTGTGACCATGGGATTAGAGAGATAATAACCAAAATTTGGAGAGTCAAAAGCGGAATAATGGAAGCATATCGAAACCATTATCTCGCCAAACGAGGATGAACCTGAAGAGTACTGTGCAATGAAACGGTTCTGGTCATCCATAAGACATCGAAGAACAGACAGTGTTGCCCTTCTATCACTAAGGAAAGACGGGCCGGGAGAACAATTTCAGATTCACGAGATTAAGCTAACGTTCCTAATGACCTATTTTACTCAGTATTCACGCGAGACAACCAAGACCAACCGGAAAAACTACTGCCACCATAGCCTTACCATTCCATGAATGACATCCTTATACCAAAGGAAGGAATGCGTCGATTACTCGAAGGTCTAAAAGTCCATAAAGCATCTGACCCCGATGGCATCTCACCCTTTTTTATAAAAGAACTCTCAGAGCCAGTTTCTGCCATTTTGGCAAGAATCCTTAATAAATCGTCACGTGTGAAAGCGGCGTGATTCCAGATGACTGGAAGAAAACTAATATCACTCCAGTTTATAAGAAAGGCTCGAAGGCCGATCTCACTTACCAGAATGTCGTGTAAATTAATGAAACATATTTTGGCAAGCTATGCGGCATGCAAATGATAACAATATCCCCTGCAGTCTACAACACGGCATTAGGAACAAGTGATCCTGCGAAACCGAGTTACTTGGATTTATGCAAGACTTATCAACTCGATGCACCCTGGTGCCCAAACAGACGTCCTGATAATGGACTTCACTTAAGCTTTCGATAAAGATTGCCACCGACATTTTGTCCGGAAACTACAGCTGTTGTTTATCTAACCATTAAATCTGAAGACGATGCCCAAATACTGGACGAAAACCTAGACAAACTAGCAAAATGGGAGAAACTGTGAATTCCATCCAGAGAAGTGTGAGCTGCAAGCACTCGATGATCAAATACGAGTACAGGCTGCATGGAAAGGCTGTTGCAACAGCTGACTCGGCAAAATTGCCTTAGTGCCACCTCACTTCTGATTTGAAATGGAACCAGCACGTATTACCAGCAAAGCCAATCGAACTCTGAGTTTCCTCAAAAGAAACCTTAGAGTAATATTGACTGCCGTCAAGACCTCTGCTTACTACAGCCTTGTGCGACCTACACTAGAATATGCTTGTGTAGCCTAGGACCCGTTCACTAAGGAAAACATCAATAAGCTCGAAATGGTGCGATTAAGAGCAGCATGGTTTGTACAACTACACTTTGAGTGTCACAGAAATGCTGCAGGAGCTAAATTCGGTGTCTTTTGAACAAAGACGGCAAAACCAGGGACTTGCCATGCTATACAAAATCAACTATGAGCTAGTTTTAAATGGGAAATGACAGTTACTAAAGTTACAGGGAAGTCGCTCCTCGAGACATGTGAACTGCGAGGGTTTTGAAGCGCCACCATCACGTATGAACTATGACATGTGGTCAATTGTCCTACACAAAAGTAGAGACTGGAACAGAGTACCTGATTCGTTGGCCCAGGCGCTACTCTGCAAGCTTTTAGACAGAAAATGGGATATTAACGTCATTTACATATATGATTGATCCTACAGTATTTTTATGAATATCTTATTTTATTATTTATTAGCATTGTGAACACTGCATTGCACAAGCACCTACTTTATTTAAATGTTTTTAAACCTTGCAACTACACAAAAGCACATAATCATAAGAATCCTTACCCAGAGGGAGATGAATTTATTTGGAAGAATGCCACAAATAAGCGTCGCTGAAGAACAACTCATGTTCCTTGACAATAGGGTTAACAGATCAGTTAAGTACTGAGAATTACCAAAACGTTTAACTGATTACTGAGTTTTGATTCATGAGAATGGATGTTTTAAAAATGAAATGACTATTGTGATTTGGCCAAAACAATAAATGATTTTTGAGAATCCGCTGAAAACTGATTTAATGATGGTATCTTCATTCGGACCACTTACGTACTTTGGAACTGTTACATATAAGAAAGACCGATCATGATCAGTTTGGTTCCGAGTGCCACGTATTATTAGATCTCACATGAATAAACTAGGGTCTTTCCACTTTAGTGTCTCCGAAAAATCTACTGAATCTTTTTGCCAATAAGATCTTGAATGAGGTGACTGGGAGTCACCATGGAAATCAAACGAAGACAAATTAGATTGTTATGCCACAGCTTCAAATTGGTTCAGAGCCAAATCCAAAAACCATACCGTCTGCGTTCAACTCACTTGGAGCAAGTTTATTTGACTGGACATGTTGACCTATGTCTCATTAAAGAAACTAAGAAAGGTTGAGCAACTCTGACCAAGGGCTAACGCTCCAAATGTCGGTTTATTATTCCACATATGGCAAAGAATAAACATTTCAGACTGAGTGGTGACCTAAAATGGACACTAAGGCCACTTTGGTAGCAGCCACTACCTCCTAAATGTACCATAGAAAATGTTTGAAGGTTAGCAGTCATGGACAATTATGTCGGTGCAGTAGACGATCGCTAGGGCTTACCCCTAACCAGCTAGCTGCTCCTGCTAGATCCAATAAGCAGTTGTTTCGGCCTTTTGCAGGAGCGTTATCAACATGGTATAGCTAACAAACAGGCTCGGGCATCCATGAAGAATATAAGCAATAATGAAATGAAATGCTTTGGGGATGTGGCTTAAAGGGTAACCCTAAAGTATAATTAGCACATGCGTGATAAAAGCTAACTTGAAGTCATTAAAATTCTGTACACTTTTCGAATCTGTTCTATTGTGGCACTAATAACCCTGTCAAAGCTGTGGTATCTTTGATTCTACAAGAAATGGTCCGTTAGTTAGCATTTTTTAACAGCCGCTTTAACCAGGACGTTATTTCTATGGTTGTTCTGCCTTATAGTGGCACTGGTCTCACTTTTGGAAATATAATTTAGGTTACACTTTCTACATTCTATCCTCCACATAACCCACTATACCTTCAAAGAAGTGGAGTATGTTGTAATCCAGCTTATCATGAATTTCTTGGTTCTATAGCCAGCTTAATACTCCTCTTGCGGCAATGTTTAAACAATTCAATTTAGAGACGATTAAATATCAGTTACTCTAACTAGGGTTTACGCTGGGCGTGTTCTTTACTTCACTTATTTTCTTTTTTGTTATCATTTAGGTTTTATTAACTTTTATTCGTATACATATTAGTTAAATTTTTAATTTTTTTTTATTCTTAGTCGATCACTTTTACCATGAGCCTATGGCTCGGGAGAATGGGCGACCACTCCCTATGTAACCGACTTTAAATAAATTATTATTATTATTAATATTATTATTATTATTATTAAAAGTTCAACTACAGTTAAAAAGAAATCACAAAAAGCTGCACACAAAGAGATAAAAAAACAGAACTTTTATTAATTAACACGAACAAGATTATTTTGAGGAGCAAGTAGAGAAGCATTCAATGAAATTTGCCAAAAGCTAAAACTGAATCGTAAAATAAATTTAGCAAATACCTTGTTTTAGAATTTTAGTTTAATGTCTTTATAAAACAGAGGAAGTAAACCAATATTTGAAGTGTTTTCAGCCGTAGTCGTCCTCGATGAGGTACCGACAAAAGATCGCCATCTTGGGTCAAAGAAGTCCGAGGAATTGGCATATTTCAATTCCAACCGTTCGCCACCCAAAACAACTTCAATAACTGTAAATCCCGTATCTAGTACAACTGATAAAGTGTTGAATGCCATTTTAAAAAATCAAACAAAAGAAAAAAAAACGTCGCAAAGAAACCCAAACTTCAAACTTGTTTAGGGCGTGCGTCAAAAAGTCCGTCAAATCACTTGAGTGTAACTACCAAATTACAACTTTCGTTGAAGTAAAAGCTCAGTAAAAATAAGTTTGACTCATATATTCATTGGTTTGAATTAATTAAAGACTCGGCCATTTTCAAGCCACGATTTCAACCAAAAAACAAAGGTTAACATTTTTATAACCACATGGTCATGCCAGCGACAGATAAACAGAAATCATGTGATTCATTTTGACCAATCGAGAATGCGGATTTTTACAGTGAACGAAGGTTGCTTATTAAAAACTATTAGTACATTTCACATTTCTACTGAGCCTAGAATGTCTGGAAATATAGCGTATGCAAAAAAAAAAAAAAAAAAAAAAAAAAAAAAAAAAAAAAAAAAAA
>JANCMA020108062.1:0-14818 GCA_024336925.2 Zoanthus solanderi
ATCAATCAATGACTCAGAATTTGAAGTTACTCGCGTTGGTTCATTTATCAACTGAGACAAATTAAATAACTCACAGATTTCACGGAGTCTTTTAGTGCAACAATCCGAATTTTCACTTTTGAGTAGTAGTAATAGCAGCAGCAGTAGTAGTAGTAATAGCAGCAGCAGTAGTAGTAGTAACAGTAGTAGTAGTAGTAGTAGTAGTAGTAGTAGTAGTAGTAGTAGTAGCAGTTCTAGTAGTAGTAGTATAGTAGCAGCAAGAGTTGTAGTAAAAAATATTGACATCAAAGAGAGTTTGTCTTGATCGAAAGGCTTCTGTGTCTGAAAATAGCAACGGCTAGAGGTGACACAATACATTAATAGTTTGTGTATTTTCTAACGGAGCGATCACTGAGTCCACTAAAGGCTTGCATTGCGATTAGACGAGCATGGTTACTCGTACAAATCAAAAACAAAAAGTTCGAGTCAATTGCTTTTTTTTTTTTTACATAAAAAATTGGGAATTGCTTCAGTACTGTTGATTCGATTTGTTTCTACTTTAGGAAGAGCTGGTTTAGCTTATGAAATCACTGAATGAATTAATCATTTAAAAGCCGGCCAAGCCTCAAGTTTGTTTTATTCCTTTGCCAAATTTGTTATGACTACAGTTATGTAACTTTGACATAAAGGAAAACAAACTAACGGTGGTGTTTTAATATTCTGATAGACTTTGCACTATACCTATTCTAGGAAAAATGTTTTTTTGAAAGGCTATTAAAAACAATAAATGTCATTGGTCAAAATTCTTTATAGTTGCCACAGTCATTTCCGACTTCAAGGATTGGTAAAGAATTCCGGGAAGAAAGATTATCTGCTGCTGAACATTTTTTTCTGCCATTTATTTAAACCGCTGCAGTTCTTCACATTGGCAGATTTACCCTGCACAGTCTTAAAGAATATGAAGCCGTGACAAAGCCTTTTTAGTCCGTGAATTGGGTAGGTAGCAAAGTTTGCGTTTTATTATCTAGTGTTGACTTCTCGTAATGATAGTTGACTAAACAGGGTTCTTTGTCGTGTAATATCATTCAAAAGTATGATAACAGATTAGTTATGAGAATGTTTGCCTAGCCTTTTCTTGTGAATTTCAGTTTGTGATTTACTGAAAAGCTGAGATGTAAGACAAGCCAGGGCTTGTTCTCAAAATGGCGTTACAAGTTTAATACGGGAATGTCCACCAAACAAAGAGCTTAACAGAACTTTGTAGAGTGATCGAATTTAGGCGACATCCTTACGCATGTTAACATATGGTCTCTATATACGCCATAGAACTGTGAAAAACCGCTTTTGAATTTTATTGTAGTCCGATTTTTTGACATGATTGCTATTATTCAACACTGACATCTTCAGAAATATCAAAAACCCTAAAATCATTAGAAGTTAGAAGTATATGATTTGAGTGCCGTCTAAGCATCTTACAATCTTCCTTCAGGTTATTTAAACGTATTGGCAAAAGCCACATCTAGCTTGCTAAAATCCAGTTATTCGGAGATTTAGAATTTATTTTAGAGGCGACCATTTACAATTTTCAGTTGTATATAACATTTCTATATGTATTGTTGTCCGGTAGTCGGTACGTACACATTTCTTCACAAAACTTGTTGGTAAAAACTATACTCTTTTGACGGAACTAACTTATTTTAGTAATGAGGAGGCTAAAATTAAGTTAAAAAAACGTTTTTGTATGGATTGATTGTATATATAGATTTCAATTGTTTTGCTTGTGTTTTGTGAAGTTTAAAGGTGAATTTTTGAATAATATGGTTCATTGTTGTTGTGTTATCGATTGTATACGAATCGTCAGGAGCCTGATAAAAAGTGTTTTTTAATTCGATTCAAGAAAAGCATGGACTCCTTCAGCAAGTAACGGATCGGAGTTTGTGAGTTTCATTTTATTTTGCAAGTGCTGATGATCATACATTTGTTATTTAGGAAAGAATTTCAAATTGCATTCGAGTTTAATTTCCCAAATTTCGAACAGTAGCTTTCTGAATACATTTCTCACATCAAAATGGGCGTATTTTGATTGAATCATAAACTAGGAAAATGAAGGAGAAAGTGGTTCGGCGATATGAACGAAGCAAACGCTAATCAAAAAGGACCTAATAAAAACGGCTTTCACAAAGAATAAAAATCAGCTATGCCAAAAGGAAGTCATCATGTCAAGAACAATTGCTATAAATTCCTGGAACATGACTCTTGAAAAATTATGTAAATTCTGCAATATTCTCGACTGAGTTCTTGTTTTTGGATGTTTTCGAAGTGCTGTTAATAATAAAAGGTCTGACACGTATCGGTGTTTAATAAATTAAAATTTCTATTCTGTTTGTCAGAAAAGATCTAATCAACTTTCCTCCAAATAAAAGTATCGTAGGCGGCCAGGCTTTTGAAAGCCTTTAAATTTTCATGAGTAAGGGAACCAGGGCTTTCTTTCATTTCTTTCAAATAATATATGTACCCTAAAAAAGTTGTGGCCAATACACAAGAGCCTGACAAAATTTTTTGTCATCCTATAACTCTTACGGACTTTGAATTACTTCGCCAGTTTTACTAAATTGATACGTTTTACAACGTAGTGGGAAGAAATTTGGAACTAACGTTTTGGACTGTAGTCACTCCGAAGAAGGACTACAGTACGAAACGTCAGTTCCAAAATTCTTCTCTCTACGTTGTAAAACTTATCAATTTATAAAACTATTTCTGTAGAAAAACCGACGCAGCATTCCATTTATTGCATTTGAATTACTTCGGTTTTGTCCCCAAAATTAATTTCGAATTTCTCTCTAAGCTTTTTAGATCTTCAGGGGTTTAGAGTACTCGAATAATTGAGATTTTGTCCGCTAACTCTTTTGTACATTCTGGTTGCGTCTTTACATCCTCAATATATTAGGGACTTTTAGCAACGATGACGGCTCAAAAAATTATATTTCTGGTTCACTCTTTACTTCTTGGTGCGAGTCATTAGAGTATTGTTTCTTTGACTTAAACATTGGGAATAGAATAACGATTTAATGTTTCTCTATGAAGCTAAACAAATACTGAGAAAGTTTTTGCTTATTACGCCTTTGTAGTCTTGACAACTCTAACAAAGGTCTTTTCACGTTCTAACTTTAGCGACAACTCCGTGCAGGTGCCCAGCTCGATGCATTCCAACGTGCAGTTATTGTATTTACTAATGTTCTTTGCCGTCGGATTCGGCGTCGCCGTCCTCTTTGCTAAAGATCCCTATTATTTTGTTCTAGCCACCTAACCACTCGCACATGCGCAACAAGATAAAGTTCTTGACAGAAATCTGTTCACAAATAAGATGCTATTTATAAGGGTTGGAATTGGGCTAATGAATAAGGAGAACAAACATCTTAGGAGCACTGAATATTTCCCAACCAGAATGAATAATCATGCACAGAGTAAAAGAATAATAACGATTCTAGGGTGACATGATTAAATAAAAAATAAATATTAGCAAAAAATGTTTGTGTAAAAAACTTGGTAAATAATTCTAATATGATCCGCTTTCATACATCATGTTATAAATGCAAGTATAAGTGACAAAGAGAACGCACATTTTCCCACGAGGATAAGAGACACTTAAACAGTTTTAACAGTTAAAAATGTTACATATATAACAATTGTGGAAAATGTTTGAAGAAGCTTTCTTCTCAGCAAATAACAACTATGGCTGCTAATTGTCTCACTGTTTAAAATGATTGCCACGACCACCATATTTGAATTATGAAACTAACAATGTTTACCATGTGCATAGAAAGGCCGGGGTTATGCATCTATCAGTGTTGTATGGAGGAGGGTTATGCATCTATAGTGTCTCATGGTTAAGCACCTATCAGTCCGTTGGGTGAGGGTTATTCACCATTCATGTTTGGGGGGTTGACTGTGCATCTATATCAGGTTTAAGAGAGGTTTATCCAGCTGTCAGTGTTGGCGAGGGTTATATACCTATAAGTATTGGAGGGGGAGGCTAATGCAACTTTAGTGTCAAACACTCCCCGGTAAAAAAGTCATATCTATGTAATAAAACTGCATATCTAAATTACTAGCTAATAACTGATATTGCACAGATTAACCGTAAAATTTTAATTCTCAAGTCACATTTTTACTACAGTATCTTACAAATTTATAGCATCTACTAAGCTACAATTGAATATGAAGTTAAGAAGTCAAAAGTTTACCTATCTCTGTGGTTCAAGTTATATACTAACAAAGACAACACATAAAATCTAATTTTTCTAGAATGGCTGAAGCAAAAGAAAACCCAGATGAAGTGTGCCGAAAAAGAAATGGTTATTGGCATAAAGAGAAAATCAAATCAGAAAAGCTTCCCACTAAAGTACAAAACACAAGTATAACAAGAGATGAAGTAACTTACAGGATAGAGACGGGTCGTGAACATCATAATGGAAGAGATACAAAGAGTGACTCAATATTTCAGAAGACATCAGAGATTGAAGAAAAGACCAAAGAACAAACATGCGAAAACAACGAATTGGAAGCACCAAGATCTCGTCCAGCTGAGATCAGGCGGAGGTCAGTTAATAGCTGCCACAACAAAAACAATGAAAGAATTGCAATAGGTAAAGAAAAGAAGCATAAAAGGGTTTCAGCAAAAAGCCACCCGCAGCTCCCTCAAAGTTATTCCAGTGTACATGAAGCAACCTTTCTCAGAGATGAACCAAGTACATCCAAAGCGGAAGTTAAAAACTCGCCGCTGAAAAAGAAAGTTTTCTACACGCACCATGGACCAGAGGGAAAACGCAGTGCAAGAGAACAGGAAAAAGTTAAAAAGCAAAAACGTTGGCCGAAAGATTGCAGTAATACGCATTTACCTGGTGCTGAGGAGGCAGTGAAGAATACTATGAGTTCTGGGTCGGTAGAGTGTGAAGTATTCAAAACAAATTTGAAGGGAATTCCAACCAGTAAAAGAGGTAAATCTCAACCGTCAAATGATCACAGTAAACTTGATTCTCATTCGACAAGTAACATTGAAAATGGAATTAGCAAAGAAAAAAGTAAAGATCGAGCGAGTATTAAGGTTAAGAAAAAACAAATTATCCACCAGACGCGTGGTGCACGAGCAAAACCGTCTACTAAAGTCACACAACCAGGAGTAGCGCAAGAGGGACATTCTAATGTGGAACAGATGCGTTCTGTACCAGAATCAGAAACCGCAAACGTTCGACTAACAAGGAAAACACAAGAAGAAAAAGCAGTGAGCCAGATAATAGATGAAAGAAAGACAGTGACTTCTACTGTCACACAACCAGGAGTAGAGCAAGAACGAAAAACTGATACTTCTAGGGCTACGCGTGATGTATGTACTGCGAAAGACAATGCGGATAAAGTAAAAAGTGAAAACAGCCGAAAGATAGCAAAGAGAGCAAGAAGGCAAAAGAAAATCAAAGGTAAAGTATTGAATAGACAGATTTTTCCTCAACTTTTCTTTCTTTGATCTTCTTACGATTATGTTGGAAATGTATATATACAGATAGTTTTTTATTTGGTAAGTTTGCTTTTGCCATATAGTTTAGGTAAAAATTAAGGGCGACGTTACTTTTCTTTTACTTTTGCCATGCCGATGTTTGCCTGGGCTTTCTTGAGCCAGCATCATAACAGGGCCAATATATTTATAGCTTTGGAGAGAACTTTCTTGGACGGTTGCACCAAAAAAACATTTCTTTTGTCAAAACAGGAGTGGAGGATAGTATTGGACTCGAGTCAGACTTTGTAGCCTTGAATGAAGACTGTTAAATTTGGCTTGTTTTCTCTGACTTCTGGAATCCAATCGAGTGTTTTTTGTTGGCTTAAAGTTGACGGCATTTGTTGTTGCTGAGAAGTACTTACAACCGTGTAAGACTGCAACTGTTAATACATTTGTGCCTGCTTAAATAATTGTGCCACAAATGTTTCTGGTATCTTTGCGTCCAGAAGTCTTGAAATGCATGTTTTTGTCAATGAGTGGTTTGTTATTTTCTTTCCTGCTCGATAATTATTTAAAGCGGCAACTGAAAGAAACTTTCCTATCTATTTTTTTTTTGCGAATGGCAGTTTCTTATACCAAATTGGGTCGCTCCAATCTCGATTAACTCTCACTACTGCCAAATAAAACAGCAAGTCTTCAGGTTTCATGTCAACTTGTCTATGGCTTTTGCCGAGGCTTTATAAAATTTTACTGGCTATAAACGATATGTGTTTGTGGCGAATACTTTAGGCTGAAAAGCTCGTCGATGGCCGCGCTCTTTTCCCGTACGTGTCTTAGTTCCTCTTTCTGTAAGAAATACTAGCACATCTTGTCGGGTGGTTGGGTTTTGCAGGAGATCAATCTCTCCCCACTGGAGTTTTCGTAATTCGTCTCTGGCCCTCAGAATCCAAAATGTAGCGAGAGTAACCACAACATTGTTCTTTGCAGCGCTTGTGGAGTTGAATCACCGAACTCGCCTGATTTAAAAAGAGCATTTACTTCTTCTTCGGTTATTGCAATAGGTTTGTTTCCTTTGCCACTGCTTACGAGGAGACGTCTTTTTACTGAAAGAACTTACCTTGACGTTTTAAACAAGTCTTCCTTGAAAATGTTGTATCCATAACATTTTTCATCGAGAACTGGTCGTTGAATACTTCTCTGAAAGCCTAAGTTAGTGTCATGTTCATAATCATCGCCATTTTTTTTTTTTTTCGCGTTCATGAAGAATTTGGCCAAGATATGATCCAACTGCTCTGGGGGCAAACTCTCGATATGCCATGCTTCGTGGTTGAGGCTTTTAGATAACGTCTCAAAGTGTTCACATCCGAAAGCGTCTTCTTTTTCGTGTTTATGCTTTAATTTTTGGTTCTAGACAAAAGCTTCAATTTCTTCCTGGCTGTTAATTGTTAGTGCCGTTTCGGCTTCTTCCTTATCTAGACTTTTTTCAGCAAAGGTTGACAGAATTGTATTTTTAAGAGTGTTATGAAACTCATCTGGATAATAAAACTCGGACGTACGGTCATGCTTTTCCTCTTCGGTCCATAATGAACATTATTTTTTCCTAATGGCAAAACACACAACCACTACAACTCTACAAATAAATTTTCGCAGTCCATTAACAATATGAATGTGAGTCCATTGCTATGGAAATGCTCCAATACATGCAAGATTAGAGACCAAAATGTAGCAGTCACTCGAGCCCTTTTACCGGACGTAGAGTTTGCCATATAATAATTTGAATTGGAAAATCAAATCGTTTACATGAAACTCACTCACACTCACTCAACTCTTTAACACCATCAGGCGCATAGGTCAAGTACAAGCGTTCTCCACTTCCCTCTGTTTCTTGCCAATTTTTCAAGTTTGCCCCAGAATTTTCCCGTAGCCTTTAGTTCTTGCTCTGTATAGATCTATGCTGGGCGGCTCTTGGTCTTCCTCTATTTCTCCTTCCTCGAGGGTTCCATTTCAGTGCTTTTCTTGTGACATCTTCTGGTTTGCGCAATGTGTGTCCCTATCCAACCCCATTTGTGGCGCAGAATTTCCACCGCCACTCTTTCTTGCCCAGTCCTTCCCCATAGTTCCTCGTTTCTGACTTTGTCTGACCACTTGATAGAAAGTATTGATCTCAAGCATTTGTTAACCAAAGTCTGAAGCCTGTGTGTTATTGCTTTGGTCTTAACATAAGATTAATTAGCAGTAATCAGAATCAGAAGCATAGTATAAAGTATGAATGAACTTTTAAATGCATTTTTTTCTAGAAAATCAAGGTGCAGAGGACAGTAAATACCTAGATTCTAAAAAGAAAGAAAAGAAAAAAGAAAAGGTCAACCGTCTGTTGTCCCACGATTCTGTGTTAGAACTAATGAAGAGGCCTATTCCTGAAATCCTAAACGTGTTGAACAGAAATGAAAGCCAACTTCGATCCATATTTAATGTTGGTAAAAAGTATTGTTTAGAAAACAAACTTCTTTGTGACCTTACAAGTTTGCTGGGCAAAGTTTGTAAAAATTCTTCAGAAAACGTGGGTCCAGTTTTGAAAATTCTGAAGACCACAACATTTTTTTCTACCCATATTACGAAGCTCTTGAGAGAGATTGAAACGAACAAGGATTTCAACGGTGAAGTAATCGTTGTTCAACTGATAACTGACATCTTGTGCATTTTTTCTGCGTTCTTACGGAATTTCCCAATTTCATACGTTGACTTAGATGCTCCGTTGGCAGTGCTTCCAGAAACTCTGAGTTTAATCGGTGACGGAAGGAAAACCGAACTCGAACGAGAACTCGTAGCTGTTCTAGAAAAAAGGAACGAGATTAAAAAAGAAAAACTAAGGAGATACCAAAATCGGTTCAGCCGCCAAATTATGAATCAAGAATCACAACCACCTGACGACTTCCGGCAGATTCAGATTTGTCCAACACTGGAAGAAATGACAGCACTTAAAACCCCCTTTTTACGCCCAAACATCAAGAAAGGAAGTTACGATAACCTAGAACATTATCTCGACGTGCAGTTTCGTTTGTTTCGCGAAGATTTCGTAGCTCCATTACGAGAAGGAATACAAGAAGTTACCGACAACATTCCTGCGGACAAACGAATTCATAAGGTTAAACTGTATCATAATGTAGAAATAGTTTCCAAGCAATACACAAAATCAGGAATTACACACGAAATCAAGTTTGATGTCTCTCGATTAAGTCAGACTAACTGGAGTGCTAGCAAAAGATTGACTTATGGTTCCTTTCTTTGCATTTCAAAGGATAACTTCAAGTCAATGTTATTTGCAACAGTAGCAGACCGAGAGCCATCAAAGTTAAGGAAAGGAAGAGTTCAAATTGGGTTTATTGAGGGTCAGTGTGTCACTGGGATGGAAAAGAGACAGGAACGATTCATTGCTGCAGAGTCTCCTGCTTTTTTTGAAGCTTACCGTCATGTTCTTTTAGGACTTCAATCTCTCAACGTAGAGAACAATCTTCCCTTCCAAAAGTATCTTGTGGAATGCAAATCAGAGGTTGATCCACCAAAGTACCTCTGTCGCGGTAAAGGTGAAAAGCCCGTATACTTTTGTTTTGACAAATTACTTGGAACTAGCAAAGAGCAGGAAGAAGCTAATTCACGTTATTCAAGTTTGGGCAAAGAAAAACTTCGTAAAGTGAAGGAGAAGCGACGACTCGAACAAAAAAATCAAGTTCCTGTACTTCAAACCGTTGCGTGGCCAGCAGTCGATAGATTTGCATTAAACAAGTCGCAGTTGGAAGCTTTAAAGACTGCACTCACAACCGAATTTTCAGTGATTCAAGGTCCACCTGGTACAGGAAAGACCTACATTGGGTTAAAGATAGTAGAAACACTACTGGATAACCAAAACTTTTGGAATTCCTATAATTCATCGCCGATGCTCATGGTTTGCTACACAAATCACGCTCTTGACCAGTTTCTTGAAGGAGTTTTAGAGTTTCTTCCTAAAGGAATTATTCGAGTTGGAGGAAGAAGTAAGAGCGAAAAGTTAGAAAGATTTAATTTGAAAAAGTTTGTGCGTTATGGAGAATGTACTCCAATCTACAATCGTTTGGAGAAGCAAACCCAAACCATCTTCAGTTTTAAAACACTAGCGGAGCATGTAGAGAGTGATCTTCTCAAATTCAAGGACATTGAACCTTTTGTCACCGATGATCTGAAAGACAACCTGTACTTCTGCAGACCGCGTGCTTATGCCGGAGACATGGCAAAACTTTTTAATGTTTGGCTATGTAGTAAAGATGCCAAAACAAAGACAGAGGGAAACCAGTACTACTATGAAGAAGACGAATATGATGATGTTGATGATGATGATGATGATGATTTTGATGATGATGATGATGAGGAGGAGGAGGAGAAGGAGGAAAGTGACCAGGAAGACTCGGTCACAAACGAAGAAGCAGATGAAGAAAAGTTCAGTCAACCACAAAAACAACAACTGCAACCTGACACTAGTGTGTCTGCTATTGGTTTAAGTTGCAATACTGTGGAACAAAATCAGGATCAAAACCTAAAGAAGAAAATAGTAGAAAGTGAAACAGAAGACAAAAAAGTAGAAAACAAAGATGAGCAGGAAGAGCAAAATAGTGCCCACACAATCCTTTCCTCTTTTCTTTTTCCAAGTAAAACCACTCACTCGCAGATGAATTCGGGAAACCATCATGAGGGGGTGTTTGTTGCTGCTAATGGTTTAGGGTCTTTAGACTTACAGATAGAAACCATCGACATTGAACAAGAAGCTGATCGCATTCATCAAGAAAGGTGCCTGGAGGGAGATGAGAACGCCTTCCAACCTATATTGGTTGAAGATGAGTTTTTGGCATTACCTAAAGAAAATGATAGCGACCAAGAAGCTAACCAATCAAACGAAAAGGAACAGAAGCAACCGACATTAAAACTTACGAAACAAAATCGAACAAAAATAAAAGTAACGGCTACTGAACGAAACGAAGTAAGAAACCTAATAAAACAAGGTATAATGGCCTTTTCAAAGGAGGAAGTTGCTAAAATTCAAAATCTGTGGGAACTTTCAGAAGAAGATAGAGTAAAACTGTACATGTTTTGGGTTAGGTGCTACAAGAATCATTGGAGAAAGAAGTTAGAAGAAGAGGAAGAAGAATACCAAAACCTTGTGTTAGAACTTAAAGGTGCAAGAGAAAATGTTGAACTGAGAGCCCTCAGCAATGCAATAGTCATCGGAATGACTACAACAGGCGCTGCAAGATATCACAAGATTTTGCAAGAAATTAGTCCCAAGATTGTCGTGATCGAGGAAGCAGCTGAAGTTTTGGAAGCGCACATTTTGACATCGCTAACGCAAGATACTGAACATACAATTCTTATTGGTGACCACAAACAATTGCGCCCGAAACCGACTGTGTACAAATTGGCTCAGGATTATAACTTAGAGATTTCTTTGTTTGAACGCATGGTCTTAAACAAAATGGAATGCAAGCAACTGTCAACGCAACACCGTATGAGGCCGAACATTGCTCGACTTACCAAAAGAATATACGAAAATGAAATATTCGATCACGAATCAGTATGCAGTTTTGAAGACGTCCGAGGATTTGAGAAAAATCTCTTTTTTATTGATCACAGAGAACCTGAAAAGTTTGGTCAAGGTCTTCAGAGTTATTCCAACCAGCATGAAGCTTCCTTTGTCGTGTCCTTAACCAAGTACCTGTTTAATCAAGACTACGACAAATCCAAGATTACTGTATTGACCATGTATTCGGCACAGCTTCTGGAACTCAAAGGAAAAATGCCAAAAAAAGAGTTTGATGGTGTGCAGGTTTCGGTAGTGGACAACTTCCAGGGGGAAGAAAATGACATAATCATATTATCACTCGTAAGAAGCTCCAAAAATGGACCAATTGGATTCCTTAAAGAAGACAACAGAATCTGTGTTGCGCTTTCAAGGGCTCGTAAGGGTTTCTTCTGTATTGGTAACTTTGACCTTCTTTCAAGAAAGTGTAAAACGTGGGGCGACATCGTTGAAGATTTGAAGACTGTAGATGAAATTGGCGAAGAACTCAAACTAAAGTGTTCAAAACACGGAAATGTAGTTGGAGTCAAACAAGGAGAAGACTTTAAAAATACACCTTTCGGAGGATGTGGCAAAGCATGTGGTGAAATCCTTGGCTGTGGTCACCGGTGCAGACTACTCTGTCATGGTTATGATATCAATCATACAAAGTACGTTTGTGAAGAAAAATGTCCTGAACGCTGTCCTCAAGGTCACCCGTGTTTTAGCCGACATTGTCACTATGGAAATACCTGTCCTCCTTGCAAGGCTGAGGCAATAAAGCAGTGCTTGAAATGTGGAGAGGAAGTTGAAACTACGTGTGGTTCCCTATTAGAAAACTTGGAGTGTATGCGACCGTGTAACGAGAATCTGAGCTGCAATCACAAATGTGAAAGGTAATAAAAAAATTTTGACTTGTGAAAAACTGAAAATGCTTTGCTGCAGACTTTAAACTAAATTTAATTTTACCCCTTAAGAAATAGGTTTTCTCGATTACTGCAGACTCATATCTAGGTGAAATTAGTTTACGTCGATTGATTGAAATCATACTAATCAACAAATTTCAAACCGTCTCGCCATCAGAAACATTTTTGGCTCCTAAGTCATTCGGATAAACTTAAAACATTAAATGAATGAGCTCTAAGAAATTGTTTTCCATTATTTGAACAATAGTTATTTATCTTTGTTCATATAACTGCATTGCATTTATATTGAGAGACTTAAAATACGATATCGGAACATCAAAAGACTTTTCGATACTTTTAGGAATTTGATTTTCAAAATTGATCTTACAGGCATACCTCGTAAATGCATACATGCATACATTTAAGTATATTTGTATTTGCATATATAGATTTTATAGTTTACATTTGTAGTAACAGTTATAGATGATGTTGTTTTGTTAGCATTAATTATTTTAGATATAATATTTATGCACTCAAACTAGCTCTGTCTACTATAACTTTTTACCCTGCTTTATTCCATTAGGTATTGTTCGTAATACATCGATCAAATCGAAGCTTAAACATGCCCTCCCGGGCAACGCCCGGGTATTTGACCAGCTTTCAAGCCCGCAGGGGCTGAAATTTTACACCAGGATGTGTCCCGGGGGTCGGGCATTTGAACGTAAGGGAGGGGGAGGGTCGGGCATTTGAACAAAACCAAAATACCTGAAATACCTGATCGAACGATTCATAGTTCCCACAGTGAACTCGCATGACATAAATCAAAGCATTTATCAAAGCAAATACTATGTTTTAAATCGCCCAACCTTTTAAGGATGTACCTGTGATTCTAGGATGTACAATATTTACAACAAATATGGTGATAAAGACAGCTCACTGTAACTGAATTCGAGTCTTCTTCGGCGACGATTCGATTGTTCGTCATGGTCAGGGCAGCTTTGTAACTAACCAATGTTTTGTCATTAGAAGCCGTGATTGAAAGAAACTAGATAATAGAAAGATTTATCTTGCTTTATACATATTTTTAAGAGTTGCATTTAAGAAAGAATAAAGAATAACAATGAATCATCGCATGGCAGTTTGATTTTGTAAAGTACAAAGAAACGAGAAATCAATGCATTTTTTCAATTTCAGTCTCGGTGGTAGGGGCATTTGATCACAAATCCATCATAAATGGTGGGGCATTTGATCGGCAATTTTATCCCGGGGGTGGGGAGTTGACCATAAAAATTTCAAAAGTTCAAATTCCCGGGGGTTGCCCGCGGGGGGATGTTTAAGCTTCGATTTGATCGATGCATAAATGCTAAGCAAGTTTAAGATTTCAGTAATTTGGTTAGCAACTTTTGTTAAAAGTACTTTCCTGAAATTGATTTTTGCTACTCTTTGCTTTAATTCTAGGTACTGCTACGAGTGTTTTAAAGGCTGTGACCAAACAAAGTGCAAACGAATGGTTTTAAAAACTCTTCCTTGTAAACACTTAAAGGAAATGTGTTGCGGAGAAGACCCTAACTGCGTCGAATGCCAAGAGAGGTGCGAAAAGCTGCTAGAGTGTGGACATCCGTGCCCGGGAATATGCTATCAGGATTGCGTGACGCTGAAATGTAAAAAGCCGTGTAAGAAGACCTCTCCTTGTGGTCACGAGTGTTCTGGAAAGTGTTATGAGGATTGCTCACAAGTTTTGTGTAAAGTTCCAGTTGATGTACAGCTTCAATGTGGGCACATGCAACAACAGCTTTGCCACGAGCTCGACCCCAGCCATAGGTGTCATGTCCTAGTGCAAGTAACACTACCCGGATGCAATCACAATATCGAGATAGAATGCTGGAAGAATGGAGCTCACTTGACATGTCCGAATCCTTGTTCAAATATCAGAACCTGCAATCACCCTTGCAGAGCCATATGCGGTGTTCCTTGTGAACTTACTCCTTGCAAAGAGACAATAGAGAAACGTCTTCCCTGTGGGCATTACAAGGTTTGTAAACTTTATTTCAACCATTCCACAAATATACCTGTCGAAGTCGTATATTATGTATGTTATAGTTCATTATAATCCAATACAATACAAATGCGATGCAATATGATGTAATATAATAATATTATATCAGATAAAATTGTATCATTTTATATCATACTATATAATATATTATTATTTTTTATGTTATGCTCTGATTGGCTATAATTTCATTTTATAAAACTAAATAGAAATCTCGGAATGACGTCACAAACGCAAGAAAAGATTAAAGAGAGGTTATTTTCTAAAAGTAAAACACTCGAAAATCCGAAAAAAGCACTCTTCCCGGGTTCTTTTGCGCCATCGCATTTCCATTATTGTTTAAATACACGCCCAATGCTGTTTTATTCCCTTATTATTAATAGCAATAATAATATTAATAATAATAATAAAATAAATATTTTTTGAGGAAACCCCAGTCACCTTAAGGTGGTTTTCATTGGGGTCCTTTAAATAAATATTATTATATATTACATTATAATGTATTGTATTGTATTATGCTATACCATATAAAATTATATGTAATATTTAAGGTTAGATATTGTTATGAATGTTTTGTGTACAGATAGATGCACGAGCTGGCCACACAAGGAGAAACACGATATGAACTGTCTCTAACTTTTGATATTCAATCTGAGTTCAATGGGCAATATTACTTACTTTACTTGATGCAAAAAACTGAACAAATAAGGAATTTCATTGTAATGGCGTAGTTTACGTAGAATAATATAATAATAATAATATATATAATAATATATAGTTATATAATAATATAGAAATCACAAAAA
>JANCMA020108163.1:0-14816 GCA_024336925.2 Zoanthus solanderi
CCATCAACCTTTAAGATACCCTAAAAGACACCAGCTTAGACTTATATGGCCCATCAACCTTTAAGATACCCTAAAAGGTACCAAGTCCATGATGAACATCCTCACCCGTTGCCAACTGGAGTCCCCACCGGGAACTTTGCACTCTCTAATCGGTCAATTTTAGATCCATAATCTTTGTTTCGGACCCGGTTACAGCTCCCAAACTGATGTGTTTCTTTTGACCATGATGTTAGCAACACACCCAGCTAGAAACTTAGCAAGCTTCTTTCGCAGTCTTCGTAAACGAGAAGGCGGCTAAGACAAATCTGGCAAGTTGAGAAATTTTCAAAAAAGTACAAACGGTTTATCAACTGAAAACATGTTTGCAAAAAAAAACTAACAATCTTTACAGAACATGTTTAACTGAGAGTTTTTTTTCGCCTCGTTTCAGGAGCACTGTTCTATCACGTATGAAGGTACTGGAGGGACTGGCTGGTACGGTGTTGCCATCATGTTGGAAGATTATTCCCAGTCCACAACAGATTTCAACGCTGTCTCTCCCTTCAGTAGCATTGGCCTTCAATTTTTAGTCAACATAATAAGTTACAGTGGCTCGTGTTACCGCAAGCCATACTTTACGGGCTCAACACCTGCTGCAGATTCTTGTATTGAGATAAAGATTGGCTCCACATATCGCGCTTTCATTGCTGTAAAACACGTTGACTCAGCCAGAAGGTACATAATCAGTGAAATATGTCAAAAATTTATTGTGATACGATTGAGTTTCGTCCTAAGGTAACTAGCAACACAATATGCAATAAAACCTTTCGCGGTTCTCAACCCAATTTAATAATTGTGAAATAAAAACGTCAGAGAATCCATGCTTGAATTTGTTGCTCCATGGACTGCACTGCCTCAGAGTAAACTCGTGCCGGTGTAAGGCGCCCCAGCATGACAACGTTTTTTTGTGGCATCTGTAAACAAATACGGAGCTAAGAGAGAAAACCGGAGTAAACTCGCGATTGTGAAAAAGTCACCCTGGTATTATGTAAACAGCCCCTTAGGAACCGAGTTAGGAATCGAGCTAGGAATCGAGTTTGGAACCAAGTTAGAAACGGAGTTAGGAACCGAGTTAGGAACCGAGTTAGGTACCGAATTAGGAACCGAGTTAGGAACCAAGATAGGAACAGAGTTATAAACCGATTCCGGCGGGTGTTATGTTTCAAGCATGAATTCTATGTATGTAAATTTAACAGTATTTGGCGTGTGTAACGTTTTGATTTAATCGTGAAGGACTTTTCGTATACTTAAAGAGATAGTTTTGTAAGAATAAACAGTTTGTAACTCAAAGTCCAGGGCCAGGTTTGGGGTTAGAGTTAGGAAAGCAAAAATTTTTAAAAAAAAGTTAAAATTTATATAAAAATGTTGACCAAAATTCCTAAATTGGTTCCAAACTCGGTCGTTAGTTTGTCTCGAAATTCTGACATATTTTGCAGAACTGTTATTTTATGTTTTTACAACTTTTCTTTTCATGGAATCTTTTTTTTTTCAAAGTTTCTGCACTTAAACTTTTATAAAAATATTTTGACGTTTCTTGTACATGAAAATTATTTTGCCCGTTGTCTACACATGTACATGATTGTCTGATTTCAGTTCAGAATTGTATTAGATAAACAGATAATTAATTTGAATAATTATTGATTATAGAGTTTTTGAGGGTTTTACGAAATATTTTAAGAGATTTCTAATTAATTATACTTGAAGATAACGAGTTCCAAAGGCGAGGACCGATGAATTTTAGAGAGCGTAAGCCATATTGGGTGGTTTTTACAGCAGCTCCATAAAGATTTGATTTACAAGATTGCCTTGTTGAATAGGAATGAACAAATGAAAAGAAGTAAATTTGAAATATGCATTGAAGCAAGGGGGTAACAGTCTGTGCGACCACTGATAAACAAGAGAGTATCTGTGACTTAATTACATCATTGAGTTTAAGAAGCTTAAGAGGTTTAAATAGAGGTTCAGAATGGGATTTTGGTTCAGAGAAAGTTATTATTCTAATATGTATGCTATGCGCCACTAAAAAAATCTGGAAATCTTTCGATTTTTATTGACAAAAAAGTTTCTTCTCAATATACTGCGAACTTAAAGTATATTTTCGTTTATGACCATTATATTATAACATATTCTTGTAATTATAGTTAACTTTAATAATGCATGTGTTTAATGTTATTAAGTTCTTGGAATGGCCAAAAAAGTTTTGGACCACCCTACATTCTGCACAGGCTTAAAGTCATAATTTTTTTTTAAATCCATGATGATATTTCTTCCAATACTTAAAATAACTATATATGGCTATTTTTAGTTAATTGCTTGCATTTCTAAGCAGCTACAGAAGTAGGCACACATTTGTAGTTGTCGACTGAAACTGGGTTTTTCACGACATTAAATCTCTTTCGCTAATCGAGCTACACTAACAACAGCACTTTTTAGTCTTTCTTCCTCTTCCTTCTTCACCAACTGAAATATTACCTTTCTAATTTGTGATTATCCTTCCAACCACATTCAACAAAATGAACAAAACTCTTGTAAAACAATGAAGTATAAAAACTAACGAGGTAAGAGACAACGTTTCGTTTCCATCACGGCAATATCGTCGGGTCAACTGAGAAATATCAAAACTATATGATAATATATAGTAGACACTAGTCCTCAGGTCAACCGAGAAATATATATCTAAACTATATGGTAATATTTAATAGACACTAGTCAAGTGTCTTAACAAACAATCGGAGTGTATAAAGGCAAAACTCTTGAAAAACAAGATAAGAGACTATAAAATTATGTTTGATATGTATGCCGAGTTTTCATATTTCTCAGTTGACCTGACGAGATGTACGTTGTCGTCGGAGGTGGCAACGAAAAGTTGTCTTTTATCTCAGTTGTTATACATTCAACAAGCTTAACTTTTTTATTTGCCACGTTTTTTTTATTAAAAAAATGTGTTTTGCAGGGTGGTTGAAATTAATTTGGTAGCTCCAACGGGAGTTCAAACCACGACTGTTGGTAGTACCGCTGATCGATACGGGGAGACTGTTTATTCTAGAAACTTTTCATGGACTCCAAGTCCCTCACAAAGTGGTCAAAATATATTCTGTTTTACTGCCAAGGATAATTATGGGTATGTATTTGAAGAGCAACAACTTTATTATATATGTTAAGTTCTTTTTTAAGATTTATTTTACTTCAAAATGATTTACAAACACTATTACGTATGTATTTGCAAAATTTTGAACACGTGTCTTGTATGTAGAGCAATCGAGAATTCGAAGTAATAAGATTTTTACACTGTAAAGCAACCTTAATTTTTTTTTTCGAAGGCAAACTCTAAAAAATAAAATTGCTCAAAAATAAGTAAATGTTAAATAAATAAATAAATATATAGAAATAGAAATTTTGAATTATTCATAAAACACAAAATACGGTTGCCCACAACCTCCTCCTCAAGCTCGCAGTTTTTCCAGTAACAGTATGTTAACATTTTCTTATTTTTTTTCTCTGTTTAATAATTTAATTTTTTACTTATTAGATTTGATTCGTTACCTCGCTTATGTTTCTTTCTTGTAACGGCCAAATAGGTTCCCGGCATCCTTTGCGCTTTGTGTATATTTTGGTGTAGCTCACAATCAAACAAATAAACTTCTGTGATCTGAACTTAACAAGTACACACATTAACCATGTATTATTTAGAACAACCAATGTTCTCGCTGGCTTCCAATTGAACTTGATATTAAATGTCTTATTAATAACTTACCAAAAACCTGCAATTTGTAACATTTCTTTTGCCGACATGTTTTACTGAAAGATTTGATTTACTTGAAAACACTTGGGCTTGAATTTTTGCAATGTGTGAGAGTGATTTTGAAGGAAAAAAAGGGATTATCTATCGAACATGTATTTGCTAATCCCATTTTATTATTCATTCTAGAATCGAGAGTGATAAGCGCTGTATAACGATTCTGGTGACCAGCGGTAGTCGTAAGTGTCCAAATTATTTACTACAGAAACATTACCGAATAACAGTGAGTCAAGTTCATGCTTTGTAACTGATTGCGTAACGAAGACCATGAATAAGTGGATGGGATTAATGTTTTGCCGTACATGTTACGTAGCGACGTCAATCCAAATTTTTCTAGAATTGTGATAACGCAATCGCCAGATGTGTTCGACAAGTGGTTCTGGCTTTTTGCGTTGCCCTATAATTACAGCCCTTAATTATTCCTGATGGGCCTCCTGTGTTCTGTTCGGACGTTCCTAAGCCCTTTCGGTCACTTTTATATCTGAGCCATTAGATTGTTAGATAGTTAGATAGCTTATTGAAAATATTACATAGTAGTTACAGAACTGAATTGCCTAATAAACATATTTGCACACAAATGGGCTTACATATATTAGACTTGTAAATATACTTCATAAAAAGATAAAAAAAAAAAAATTTTAATTGGAATTTAAATTTAGCTAAATTTCGTCAAGTTGGTCTCTATTAACAGAACACATTGCACATATTGCGGGAGTAAAAGAGTTCCTGTGCCTGATGTCGGTTTTGAACCGCGGCAAGAAAAAGTTACTCTGTCGCCTGAGCATATACTTTGAGTCAGTTAACGAAGAATGATTTTTACTTTAAAGTCCCTATATTGCTATTTTGTTTATCTCTTAGATGAAAACAATTGTCATCTGTGAACTCGGAATTCACAAAACAGAAGAAAAATTCCTCACCTAAATATGGTTTTTAATCAAAAGAAGTTTGGAATTTAAATTTCGACCGAGCGGTAGGGGACTGCAACCTGTGAAGTTGCAACAGTAAGAGTTATTCGCTGTTATTAGTATTTTACAATCAAAACCGTGACAAACAAAGCCCTTCAAACTGAATTTATTTATTTTCGTCGTGTTTCAGACCATAAACGATTGAAATTGTACGTTGACTTGTTAATATTCAACTGGATGCTACACAGTTCAGGTTCCTTCTCCTACGTCATCACACTAGGACTTCAAAATGGCATTTATGCTCAGTCAAAAAATGACAGCAATCCCAAAACTGTCTTATTTGCACGTTTCAAGAGTCAACAAACATAAAAGAAACCGTGAAAAACCATTTAATTTTTGAAATTAAGTATTATTAAAGGGTTCCACTTTTTATCTAAAAGATAAAAATAAGCGATATAGGGTCTTTTAACGTTGATTCGTTGCTTTGGTTTTCCATAGGTGCTTCTCCAATGGCGATTCTCAGCTCGCGGTATCCGTCTTCTGTATATTATTATTATAACTATTACTATTATCATTATGGCTCATACAGCAGGTGGAGTATTACATTTGATCGATCGGTAAGTATCTATCAATTTTTAGTATTAAACCATTCTTTTTAAAGAATAGAAACAAGTAAAATACGCCTTGACACAAAGTTCCAAGAGATAAATAAAGAAACCCTAACTGCATGAGTACCAGTGTCTGCTGGGAGCTAACCTGCGATGGATTAGTGTCCAGTCCAGCGGGGGTCAAAAACTCTCATCCACTTAACACTACAGAAACCGGAGATAAGCTCCGGCTCCATTACTAGCTCAACTTTCATGTCTTTTTTTCACTCTCCAACGAAAGGTGTTTTAGGGTGAAAATTTTTTTCTTGTATTCTTACCCTGAGTTCAATTTAGTTAAAATCTTACCATCATATTTTCGAAAGGAGTTTGCCTTTCGTCCTTGGATACATGTTATTATGTTGAGGGGCATTTTCTTTGGATAGACAACCGTTTGCTTTTGACCCTCGACAAGAGACCATATACCAAAAGATAAAAATGTTTTGAAAACTATGTTATTTACTTGGACAAAACTCCACTGTTCAGGCCCCCACAGGAAGAAGGGACACTGGAAATGCCTGTATTTGTTTGTCGCGGTTCTTGGGCAATTTTGCAAATAATTCTTGTTAAGTCCAGTTTGGGGTAATTTGAGGTAATTAGTCTCGATCAGAACAAGTGGAAGGATTAGAGGCAAGAAGTCGGGCAAGCTGAAATACCTTGGTGGTGTCCTTATCCTTATTTGTGAATTCTTTAAAATTGTTTTTATGAACTAAAACGATTTTAATTTTACCATTTCATCATGGTGAATTTTAACAAAAACTATTTCAGTTACACATAATTACAGTTTTAGATTTACAAGAAAGCTCCCAGAAACAAGAGATGTATGCTACTTGCATAATAAAAACGTACAGACGTTCAAATAAAAACGATTTTGAAACTGTTTAGATTAAAATGCACATAAAAACAAACGAAAACAAATACACAACAAAAATTCATAAAAAATTTCGCGAGGAAAGTTTAGCTCAAACGAAGTGCTTTGAGCTTGGTCTTATTGTGAGAGGGAGATAGTCTTACTGTAAGAGGGAGATACTCTAAATGTAAGAGGGAGATATTCTTAATGTAAGAGGGAGATACTCTAAATATAAGAGGGAGATACTTTTACTGTAATAGGGAGATACTCTAAATGTAAGAGGGAGATATCCTTAATGTAAGACGGAGATACTCTCACTGTAAGAGGTAGGTACTCTTACTTTAAGAGGGATATACAATTTTTTGCGGTGCCAGCTGAAACAAATGTTTCGAACTCATTTATTTTTTCCCAAACGCGTCCATTGCTTGTGGATCCAAAATAGATATTTTATTTAAGGTTTTTTTTTTTAAAACGGGTCACAGAACGCACAAATGAGAAACTATCAAACAAACTGATAGTGTGCAAGGAACAAAGAACTTTAGCTGTGTGCAAATCAGTATCAAATGAATTACCAGTATGTAAATATCAAATGAATTTACCAGTGTGCAAATTTCAAATGAACTATTGAATAATAAGGCTAGTTAAAGTAGTTAATTAGTTTTCATGTGATTCAAAAGTGGTGTCCTTAGAAAATTATGTAGAATAATAGAATATCTAAACTACTATGTATTGACAGTGCCTTACTTTTGTTTTCTCATCGCAGATCAAAAAACCAAGAAACCCAAGTTTCATACGAATCGTTATAAATGGGACCGTGATTTTCAAGTTAGATACGTCCAGTTCACCGGAAGTGTTTCTGAGCGGAAATAACAACACAGTCCTCAATTTTCGTATTATGAGAGATGTTCTGAGCATGAGTGGTACATACAGCATTATTCTAGACCCAGGTTCCGTTGTAGGCATTGGGTGTTCGGCCGACGGCCCTCCCACACCGGGAGTTGTCGCGCCAGATCTTTGGAGGGTTTATGTATATGGTTATTGTTCTACAGGGTATTACAGAAGCTGGTGGGGGTGCGTTGGTAAGTAACAAGAACTTTTTAAAAGATTTTAAAGGTTGAAAAGATGAAAAACAAAAAAAGCAAAACGAATGTGTAATGTCAAATCTCCGAAAGGGACTTTATAGTGTCATATTAAAGTCCCTTTTTTCTCTATTATTAAGAACACCAACTGGTCGGAGGCAAGTCAGTTGGCTATTTACAAAGCGTGGTGAGTTTGTCCCTGGGATCACCGAGAACAAAATTCCTTCAGCAGTCAGATTCGGGGACTCGAACCCGGATCATCTGCATTCAAATCCCCGACCCTGAGCACTGAGTCAGGCTGCCACGTGTAGGTATAGCACATGGGGCCGGCGTTTACCTCCAGTTTCTCAAGTGTCAAACGTATGAAAATCTTCAAACCTCTCCTCGAAAAGATTAACTGCCAACAAAACCAGCTGCTCCTTTTAACCGACGTCTTAAGGAAGGAAAGCTGAGTGAGATTTGACTAAAAAGAATGTGAAATTTGGTTTTGCATTTTACTCGTCCCGTACTTTACCTTTCACGGTGCAAATTATACCTTTTAAACATCTCCATTCGTATTTCGAGGTTTGTGCAAATGGGGATTATTGATCTAAGTATGAGTCTAAGATAGATAGATAGAAACTTTATTTAGTGAGGTTAACACTAACAGCAAAGCTAACAAACCTGTGAGCGTTTACAAGGGATTTCCTCCAGAATTTTTAACTCATACTCAAACTTTATTCACTCTAAACGACTTACAAATCAGACTCAATAGAACTACTAACTAAGAAGATGATACGTTATGATTGAAATTCCTATTATAGTAGTATTAAAGTAGCTGGATGCAGGGGAAGATGCGGAAAAATATTTCCGCAATTCCTCCATCTCACTACGTTAATTTAATAACCTACTGTTAGTACAGGTTTTTTGATGAAGGAGGAAAGAGAGCAGTCTTAAGCTATTTTTCCATGAATTGTTTTTTTTTTGGGTCGTTTAATTTTTTTAGTCCAGCTATACAATAAAAACATGAAAATCTAGGACAAATTTCACTAATGGTTTTCAGCTTTGTAATTTATAACCAAATTGACAGTATGTATAACACATTTAAGTACAATTTTACTAATTTTACTTCAGATGTCAACGAGTGTGTTAACCCTTCATTTCGATACCGCCGTTCTCTGTTGGTTGATACAGTCGAAGAACCTGGAACTAGGTCAGGCAGACAAAAAAGATACATCTACAACTATTTAACCCCTTCTCCTACCATGTCTGCGTCTTCAGCTATACAAGGTAAAATTTCATTCAAGAGCGTGTAACACGGATTCCAAGCCGTAATGCATTACTTTACATGTACAAACTATAAATATTGGTGGGACTGACATCGTGAGTACTAGTCCTAGTACTGTGCGGCGTGCAGGCGCATAGCCATCATTTTTTGGGGGGGGATCCGCCTCAAATTTGAGCTGGCCTTGTGTCAGTTTACGTTTGGTGTTTCCTGTTCTGGTAAAAATAGATTTGGCAATTTGATGGTTCCTGACATCATGCGTTCAGCATAAATTGCACTGTTTTGAGTTTGGAACTGCTGTTAGTGAGTTCATATGTGCCAGACATTACTTGGCTGTGTAACCGCGCGATGCGGTTTCAGTCGTAACCCAAAATTGACCCTTGCTCACCATACAGTCTCTATTAGCTCAGTGGTTAGAGCATCCTACTAGATCACGTGGGTTCAAGTTCCGAGTTCTCGTATTTAATATCATTATTATCATTTCATCTTTAATAAACTTCAAAAAGTTTGTCAAGCTAGCAAAAAGAGAATCCTTTCGGATCTATGGATGCACTATCGAAAATCAACAAGGATAAATGAGATTTGCTTTTAAACTCAAAAAGGTTTGTAAAGCTAGCAAAAAGGTAATCCTTTAGGATCTATGTATGCACAATCAAAAACGATATCAAAGTTCTAAAAGTCTAAAAAATGACGGATAGCAAACATACTAACGGGATGTAGAAACAATCATTTTTCTTCGAAACCAATTGGGAGATCAGAAATCCATTCGCGTTTGGCAAATGATTAAATTGATGAATGGTTTGATAAATAGATGGATAAATTGATGGATGGGTGCATTAATGGATAGGTGGAGGGATGGGTGGATGGAGGGGTGGGTAGATGGATGGATGCGTTAATTGATGGATGGATGGATGAAAATAGGATGGTTGAAACGGTTGGTGGGTGGATAGATGTGGGCGGATGTCCGAATGGATGGATGGCTGGATTGGCAAATGATTGTATGTATAAATTGATGGGTATGTAAGTGAATGAATCAATGGATGGATTAATGGATGGATGTGTGGGAGGTTATTCGTTGATGAAATGTGTGTGTGTGTGTGTGTGTGTGTGTGTGTGTGTTTGTGTGTATAAGCGACTGATTTCATGGCTAAATAGATGGAACGTGTATGGCTTAGTTGATTGATTTGTTTGATTCGTTTTGGCCATTCTTACACAGGAAACAGCCCTTTCCAAGTACTGCCATCCCTGCATCCAACACCAACACAGCAAATACCAGCACCATCATATTCCTATGGTGGACAAGGACACCAAGGTAGAAGCACATTTTTGAGTTAGATATACTCAGTCTATTTCTATCCTTATGAATATTCCATTTTGTTTTCTTGTTTCTTTGCTATGCTTCAGTATATCTTTTCAGTTTTGTTTTGAACAGCTATAAAGATTTTTTATCTTTCAGTCCCAGTTGTTTTGTAAAATTCTGCCAATTTGAGCCCGTACTTTTCATTGAACAAGTTTGGGAGAAACTTAATTTTAATCTTCAGTTGATTGCTTTGTTTGATCAATTCTCATTTTCTCATCACCAAATGTCTGATTTTGTATGTGTTATATAAGGAGAAGTTGAATGTTATGGTAACTGACTCAGACAAAATAGGATACTGAATTTATATCATTCTTGCTAGTCTTTTTTTTTGTCATTTATTTTAGCTATTTTTTTACTCGCTACTAAAGTTTCTTTGCGTAGATTCATTATTTCAACAAACTTGCACTTTTGGTGTTTCTCTAGCTTCTTGAGTGCTTACCAAACTTTATAAATGCATCTATAAAGCGGCAATACATGATCAGCTGAAACATCTACCATGCTTGCATCATCAAAGCAGAGTATCCCTAATGCTGTTGATTAGATGCAATTCTTTTAAAACCCTGTTGCACGAGACAATTTTTCCAGCAACTTGCAAGGCAGTCTAATTGGGTGATTTTAGTGTAACTAATAACGCAACCGAAAAATTGCTCAGCTAGTCCTTCTCAAACTTTTTGGAACGTGGTAACATTTGATGGGCAACTTGTTTTACAACTGTTATGTCATATTTTCTTAAACTTCAAAAAATTGTTTTGTCTCTAATTTTATTGTTGGCAAAAATGAGTTGTAGTGCAAGTTGCGAAAGAGCTTTTCCATTTTACATCTCAACATAGCAACTTGCAATTTTTTCTTGTCGTCAGCATTGCGTTGTTAGTTGTCGAAAGAAATGCCTTGCGTTACACGGCCTTTAATCATGATCAAATTTATTTCACCAGGTTGTTACCAGCTGTTTACATCAAACTCTGGATACATTTATAGTCCTAACTACCCATATAATTATGGACACAACCAGGACTGTTTCTATTTCATAACAGTTCCATACGGCTATGTGAGATTGCATTTCTACTCGTTCTCAATGGAAAACTGTCCGCATGACTATCTTGTCGTTTATAACGGATGGAATTTCTCCCACCCATGGATTGATCGCTTCTGTGGGAATAACCGACCTCCCACTTTTGTATATTCCTCGGGACGGCATCTGACTCTCTATTTTCACTCGGATGGTTCGGTTCATCATCCTGGATTCCGTATTTATTACTCCATTGTCACTAATAGTAAGACTTTTAAACAGTTGATGCAAGTATCATAAATACTGTAAAAAACTGTTTCAGTTCGAGTCTTGTTTAAAATTTGACGCACGCGCTGACCACACAAATGAAGTGAAATTTAAATACTGCACGAAGCGAGGTCACTTTTTTGTGGCCAGCAAATTCATCTTTTTAAAAACACGAAATGAAACAGTCTCATTCTATTTTGATATTCAATCTGAGCTCACTGCATTACAGGTCAATGATACATGACTTCACGAATTTGAACAAAGAATGTGAACAAAACAATTAATATATAACAATTTAATGAATAAGCACATAATTGTAATAGCGTAATTCAAATTAAGTAGAAGAGAATGAAAATCACAAAAACTCTGTGCATTAATAAAGCTTAAAAATGCGACACTAAAGAAACTAGACAAAATACTCTTCGAGAAACGATAAAGCAAATCAATCGCTCTGTTTGTTGTGTTATAATTGAACGCAAAAATGAAATTTTAAAACAAAGGCTTACTTTAAAAAGTGAAACTAAATGGATAAATGGAAGCAATGGCAGTCTGTATTCAGAAAGTGTCGAAAGAGGTGCGACTCTCGCCACCTTGTAATCAATATTGAAACCATGCCACCCACTGAGCAATTCTGTACATGTACGCGGAAGTAAAAAAAAATGATGAACAGGATTACGAACCCACAAGTAGTCGAGTCTAGCTCAAGCTCGTCAAACGTTGACAACACTGTATTTCAAAACACATCTCAGAGCTTCTCCGCAGTTTCAAATTATAAACTGAAGGTACAGGCACCAGTCACACTGCATTCCCGGATGGATTTCCAGCATTTCTCCTAAACTTCCCAATGAATACGTTCGGGTTTGGATACAATGAAACAGCAGAACAACCATTTCAAGTTCCTCGTAATTTGATTCCACTAATTCATGCGTCATCAAGCCATGCGTTAAACAAAAATATCACAACGGTTGTGAAGATGGCGATAGATAAATCAAAATCACTTGACCGATTTTGATAAATCACGCACGCGAACTCAAACAGCGAGCGAAGGTTGCATATTAAATACTTTTAGAGTTATATGGCGCAACCGCATGTAAACCTTCATTTATTATCGTTAGGGATGGTTGGCACAATTAGTAAGATTTCTGATTTCCGACCACAAGGTCTGCGGATCGATCTCCGTCTTTGCCGAGATTTGAATATTTGTATGACCTTCTTTTCCGTCTAAGCTAGTAGGTAAATGAGTACCAACATCTGCTGGGAGCTAACCTGCGATGGATAAGTGACCCGTCCAGGGGGAGTCAAAAACTCTCATTCACTAAACACTACAGAAACTGCAGATAAGTGCCGGCTCCATGGGCCACTTGGCTCGTAAAGTATTTAGTTTTTATTTAATATGAAGCAGATAATCCTGAAGTCAAAAGGTGTTTATTCATAATGAACATCTGTTGAAACTTTGGTGCGCAACACTAAAGGACTTTCAGAAAAAAATGGGAAAAAATTGAGGGGAGTCATTTGATCCCCCGCCCCCTCCCTTGGAAGTGCAAGGGTTAATGTTATAATTTTTTATTAATTTTTATAAATAAATGTTTCCTCAACTGTACCTTTTGACGTCGTCTGAATAATTTTATTATAAAAAATATCCTTTAAGAGCCGGCGCTTATCTCCGGTTTCTGTAGGATTATACATAGAATGAAAGAGGGGAAAACAATTCTTAAGCCCTTGGCGGGAATCGAACCCCACATATTCGGTTTACTAGTCCGACGTGTTAACCACTACACTACAAGGACTAACCACGCTGGAAACGCAGCCAGTTAATGTAATGCATGAAGTAACTGTAGGGATCCCAAGGTATTATTTTCTCTATGGATAAGTTGAACACCGTAAATTTGGGTACGCATAGAGTTAACGAAATGACATGAAAGTATATTAAATGCGTTCGGTGTATATATATAGAATGGAAGAAGAGAAAACAATTTTTAAGCCCTTGGCGGGAATCGAACCCCACATCTTCGGTTTACTAGTAGGGTTATACAGATGAGAGTCTTTGACTCCGGTATCCCCCTGGAAGGGAATCTAGTGCATCGCAGGTTAGCTCCCAATGTTAGCTCCTCATTTACCCACCGTGGGAGGATGGAAAGCTGAGTTATCTTTATAGGTGGAAAAAACGGTCGCACTAATATTTAAGTCTAGGCAAAGCCAATTAAAAGGAACAAACCAAGGACTTTGTGTTTAGAAGGCAGAGATCTTAACAACTGTGCAAGCCATGCCCGGCCAATTAGTACAGTGTTGTGTCAATTTTAGTTTAAACTTCTTAAAGAGAGCTGCAATTACATCTAGAAACAGATAGACTGTTCTAAAGAGTAGCCAAGTGGTTTCTACAACTGATTTGAGAAAGTAATTTGGGAATTTTTTGTATGCAATTCACTGCGTGGGTGGCTGCTGGTATTATAGATTTAGGAAAATATCTTGTTTTGAAAATATATATTTCAGGAATAGAAAAGTACCGATTCCCCATGCGGGCTTTAAAATTCAACTACTTGTAATGCACCCATTATTAACCTTAACCATTAATGTTGAAAACACTAACAAAAAATGTCTCTTCTTCTCTCAGCCTCCGTATTAAATTCCACTGAATGCAATGCATACACTACTCTTAATGACGCCACACGTTCAGTATTCTACAGCGGCAATCTATCTTGCGATAGTGGTCTGGTTCAAGGTTGGTATCGCTTCGAAGGCGTAGGTGGAAGTCAGATACCTGAGACTTGTCCGCCGCAACATTACTGTGGTACCCATGCCCCAGGTTGGCTCATCGGCACACACCCTTTTGTTCACCAAGGCGTTGTGAATCGTAAAGTTTGTTATCACTGGAGTAATAATTGCTGTCTCTGGAACAACAATGTGCTTGTAAGAAACTGTGGAAATTTTTTTGTTTACCGGTTAGAAAGACCGCCTGTGTGCCACTTGCGTTATTGCACGGATTGGGGTAAGTAAGAATCCCCAATACCTTTGCCTTCCCGCCTCCCTCTTATCGAAGAATTGCGGAGCTTTTCGTTTTGGTTGTGAGTTTGCGTGCCTGTAGTTGGGATATGCATTTTCTTTTAATCATTCGCACAACATGCGGGAAGTGAGAGAACGCAAGCTATACTGATTTAGCCTTGATAGGGGGATGAAAGGGGGCGGGGGAGGACAGGGCACTTCCTTCTAACTAGTCCCCTTGAAAGCGTGGTATTTACTGTCTTTCATTCATTTATTCATTCTTTCAAAGTCGTTGCAGTTTTCATTGCAAATCAACAAGGAAACACTTTTATCCAAACAATTTTATCCTTGGTATTCCAAGTCGCACCATACCATACAAAGAACGGCTTTTACAGACAAATCTCTTACCCCTCGCGTACTGGCATGAGATCAAGGATTTACTATTCATTCACGGTTGTCTGAATGGAAAATACAACATCAACATTCATAGTTTTGTAAAACGTGCCCCAGAAAGTAATCTCCGCAATTCATGTCCTAATAATTTTATTATACCGAGGTGCCGTACTAAGTACTTTCAACAAAGCTTTTTCATTAGATCATGTAGACTGTGGAACTCGTTGCCAA